>PITA01021547.1:0-32469 GCA_004023965.1 Spilogale gracilis
CCACCATGATCTTTTGTCTGGAGTATTGTAATAGTCCACTCTATTAGTTAAGGTTCAGTGGAATAACAGAACCTATTTTGGGGTATCAATAAAAGCCAATTAGTTACAAAAATGTTAGAATATCTAAAAGAACAAACAGAAGAGTTTAGATAATCCAGACAATTATTATAGACATCTGTCACCTTACCCATAAAATTAGTTTTACTGGAACCCAAGATCTAAGATTACTCAAAGTGGCTACCAGAGTGGTCTGCCCAGCAGGGACTAGATATGGTGCATGTGCAACAGACACTAAAGATACAACACAGAGCTAATAAAGAAGGAGAAATCTCTTGGTTTTCCTTTCTTTTTGCATTTAACTTCATGACAGTGCTTCTCTTCGATCAAATTCAGCTTTGAAACCTACTAGCAAAGTAGCCCGGGAAATGTACATTTCAAGGATTAGACCTCTAATATATAAATCTGATCAGAGGAAGGGCAAGGAATGGATTTGGAAGAAAAGAGTATAATTCTGAATTCATCCCCCAGCTTCTATTATACAGCCGTCTGTCTACTACTACTCTCCAACACACATTCTCTTCCCACAGAGCAGGCAAAGTGATCCTGTTATAAATAAAAAATCATTTCAATCTTCTGCTCACAACTCTGTAATTGGGCTTCTCATATCTCAGAGTAAAAGTCCAACTCATTACCACAGTCTACAACTTCTCTATGGTCTGCTCTCATCCCTGCCTTTTGCCTCTTTGATCTGTTCTCCTTCTTTTCCCCCCTAACTCCTATTTCTCCAGCCACAGCGATGAGCCTGCTGTTCCTAGTGGGCACCAAGCCCACCTAACTCAACCTTTCTAACAGCTCAGATTCTCTTCCCCTGATAGCCTCACCTGCCTCAAAATGTCATGTTTTCAGGCTGAAGAATGACCCTTAGTTATTACAGCAATGCATCGAGAACAGTTAACAGCTACTGCATTGAAAAGAATGGAACTGGGACATCTGTGTAGTGCCACTGCTTTTACTGATACTGGTGATTCCTTTATTACATTAAACTATGTTAATTTAACTCATCTTTGTTGTCTTCTATGATTTGATATCGAATTAAAAAAACATTACCTTATTATCAAGGTAATTTTAAAAAGAATTGAACAAACATGAAAATTCAGATGACACCTCAGAACATTTTTGTTGTTGCTGTGGTTCAATACAGTTCATTTCATGGTTCAATTCAGCACAGTGTCTTACTTGAACAAAATAATAATAGAGGAGAACGCAGCAGACGAAAGCAACAATTTCATTATTATACCAAAAACAAGTGCTATCTGAATGAATCGTAGTCATGACAGATTTTCAACATGAGCTAGCTAATCTAGTAGAACACTCCTGACTGCCTGAAGGTCTTTCTCATCTTTTTTTCTTGTTTCAAAAATATTTTTGTTAAATGCTGACTGAAGCATAGAGTTGCATGCTTCTATATTTTAGAAATATTTCTTGTTTTCTCTCAGTAAAACAGAAACAATAACAACACAATTTAGAAGTATAATCTGCTGACAAAGCAGAAATTACCGTGTAGACCCTTTTCTGCCTCATGCCTGCCCCCCATCATGTAAGTAAGCTCTTACCTGAATGCAGTATTAGCTAAGTTGCTGCACTCAACTGAAATCCATTTTTCCAGTGTTGATCTGCAGTCAATCTTCCTAGCCAATGGCAAAGAGTGGTAGTTCGCAAAAATGACCACAACCAGGGGATGTCTAGGTGGCTCGGTCCATTAAATGTCTGCTTTCCTGTTCAGGTCAGGATCTCAGGGTCCTGGAATGGAGCCAAGGACTGGCTCCCAGCTCAGTGCGGAGTCTGCTTATCCCTCTCCCTCTGCTGACCCCCTGTTCTTGCTCTCTCTCTCGCTCTCTCTCTCTCTCTCTCTCAATCAAATAAATAAATAAAACCTTAAGGGGAAAAAAAAGTGACCACAATGCTCATCACTTTCTGTATCCATGCCCTTTTCAATGTGATTATCAGCTCCTCCCCTCCAAGATGGAGGCTATTTTCTCATCTGTATAATTGGCCTGGCCTGGGAAGAGAATGTGGTAAGAATGACAGTGTGCCATGTCCAAGCTTGCACCTCCTGAGGCCTTGCATGTAACAATATCTTTCAGAATACTGCCACGAGCATGTGTATGAGACCAGGCTAGCCGGCTGAAGGTGAACGATGCCCATATAAAGATAGAAGCTGTCCCTGCTGAGGCAGTCATGGACGACCAGCCCCAACCAACCCAGCAGCACACCATTCCCACATAATCAGCCCAGAAAAACCATGCAGCTGATCACAGCCCAAATGGCCAATTGAAAGGCATGTGAATTAAATGAATAGCTATTGCTTTAAGCCACTGTTTGGGGACTGATTGGTGCATGGCAACTGTTAGGCAGTGCCTTTGGTTTTTTGCAGGTAAATGAAAGAAAAAAAGCAGCTCCTGATTTCGTCTTAAATTACAGGTTGGTTTTTAATTGGAAGAAGCAGCAATTCCCTTTTAGGTGCCACAAATTAGATAAAAGAACTGACTTGTTTATTGCCCCACAGCATCTCTTCACAGAACCACAACTCTAGATGCAGGTGGCTCGCATGGAGGGACCGGGCAGCAGTACAGGGAGTCTATCCCCTTAGAGCAGAGTCACTGTCAGAGCAGGACCAGCACTGCGAAAGCCGCTCAGGCCACCAGGAGGACTCCAAATTTAATCAGTCACACAAATGCATTGCTTTGGTTTCTAACTTTTGCTTGATTGAATCACCTCTTTGGTGAAAAAGGAGGCTAAAATTTTTCATACACAATTGAAGAAAGAATTCAAACTGAAGAAAGAATTCATAAATCAAATACTAGAGACAATTCAGCTATTGAATTAAAAATCTTCATATATAAGAATTTCTGTGTTGGAAAATTTTCTTGCTGTGCATTTCCTCTGCCTTAATAAGTGCCCACAAATCTATCATTTGACATCTTCCCCCAGGCTCTTTTCTGTTTCTTTCCATTTTATCATTAGATTTTCATGCTAAGTGCTGATTTTTTTTTTCTTAAAGAGAGAATGTTAGCCTTTTAAAATTAATTTCTGATAGTGAAATTATTTACTGATTATAATTTCTTTTAAACAAACCAAATAAATTAGATTCTTTTAAAAAGCTTCAAGAAAGCCCCACCCACTGACATCCCCTTATGTATTATTGGTCAGAACTGTGTCACTTGAACACTCGTAGTTTAAAAACAATAGGCTTTCTCTAACAAGGTAGTAGAAATCCATTCTGTAATATAAAAAATAGCAAATCTGATCATTAAACTATAGGGAAATAAACGAATACATATACACGTGTGGTGTGATGTGTGTGTATGTGTGTGTGTATATGTGTGTGTTTATACTCCTCCCCATGATTGATGACAGTTGCCTCAGTTTAGGTCTCATCATGGGCTGTTAATCTTGGTCATTTATAGACCACTTTTATATTAATATATAAAGTAAAAAATCTTTTTTCATAAAAACATTATCATCTGACATATGTCTAAGTTTGTAATATGTTAAATTGGACCCTTGCCTTTTAAATTAATGTAGTTCAAAATAAGAATTAGAATCAAAGGAGGAAAAAGAATCTTAGAAGTCCTTTGGTGAACATCACACCAATCAGTCAAGACCCTCAAAGTCTGAGGTTGGGGTGTCAGCAGGGTTGAGTTCTGGTGATGGCCCTCTTCTGGTTGCAGACTACTGATCTGTCATTTTATCCTCGCATAAAGAAAGCAGAGAGCCTGAGAAAGCTCCCAAGTCTCTTCTTATAAGGGCACTAATCTCACTTCACCTCTTGATCCAAATTACCTTTGAAACGCCCTGCCTCCTAATGCTAGTACATTGGGGGTTAGGATTTTAACATAGAAATTAGAGGAGAGACACAAACATTCTGTCCATAACACAGTCCATGATGTTTCTTTGAATGCTTCTATCAACTCTTAAAAAGGTTTTCCTCCTTGTCCTTGCTTTAATGGCTCTAATCAGTTTTCATGCTTTCTTTGCTTGGAATCCAAAATTGTTTCACAATTATTATAATTCATGTCTTCTGTCAGAATCTGTGAAACTGTGGCAGGATAACTTACTAGCTTTCAAGAACAATAACGTTATATATACTGTACAGTTCTTAACCCAGAAATTAGAAAGTGGTTGCTTTGGGGAAGAAAAACAT
This sequence comes from Spilogale gracilis, assembly GCA_004023965.1. Classification (NCBI taxonomy): domain Eukaryota; kingdom Metazoa; phylum Chordata; class Mammalia; order Carnivora; family Mephitidae; genus Spilogale; species Spilogale gracilis. The sequence goes on from PITA01021547.1 coordinate 4,205, forward strand.
TTAATTGGAAAGGAGCACAAGTTAAATTTCTGTGTAAAAGAAATATCCTATTTCTTACTTTGGGCAGTGTACACAATTGCCACAAGTGAACACTTAAAAGTTGTGCATTTACTGTATGTCAGTTATAAATTTCAGTCAATTATAAAAAATAAAACAAAATTTTAAAAATATAAATAAATAGTGATGTCAGAGTGACTCAGTTGATTGGTATCTGCCTTCAGCTCAAGTCATGATCTCAGCATCCTGGGATCCAGTCCCACATCAGACCCCTTGCTCAGCAGGGAGTCTGCCTCTCTGTCTGCCTGACACTCTCCCTGCTTCTGTTCTCTCCATCTCTCCCTGACAAATGGATAAAATCCTTAAAAATAAATGAGTAAATAAATAGATAAATAAGGACACATGGGGAGCTTAGAAAGTTGAGCATTCAATTCTTGGTTTCAGCTCAGGTCATGGTCTCAGGGTCCTGAGGTCAAGCCCACATAGGACTCCTCACTCAGCAGGAACTCTGCTTGAGATTCTCTCTCTCCCTCTCCCTTTGCCTCTCCCCCCTGCTCATTCTCTCTCCCTCTCTCTCTCACATAAAGAAATAAATCTTTAAAAATATATATAAATTAAATTTAAAGGTCTATACTTTATACATTTATTTCAAAACAGATATAATGAAATTTAATCAATTTTTCAAAGTTCCTAAAAATGTTGTACTAAATAGCATTAGACCAATTCTTTTTCTGAGAATTTTAAAATTTGGAATATTATCATGATTAACATACATAATTTTAAGTGGCAAAATTAAATATTTATGAATAGTTAGAAAGCAGCAATTATCAAATTAATGAAATGAATGGCAGTTCACAGGAAGAAAAATATCAGTTTGATATAAGAGGTTTAATTTTTTTAAATATTTTATTTATTTATTTGACACAGAGGGAGAGTGAGCACAAGCAGGGGTAGTGGCAGGCAGAGGGAGAAGCAGGGAGCCCAATGTGGGACTTGATCCCAGGACCGTGGGATCACGACCTGAGCTGAAGGCAGGCACTTAACGAGCTGAGCCACCCAGGTGCCCAAATGATCAATCACTCTTGATAAGCTTTAAGGTTTATTTTTCAATTTTTGTGAAATGTCTGAAACCATAATCAGGAAAGATTCAGTGAAGACTCTTAAGATATGGCTACTGAGGGAAACTTGGAAAATACATCAGCAGAATTTTATAGAAAAGAAAAGTAAGGCTACTTGCAAAAATCCAAATATCCAAAATATACCAAAGACAAATTGAAATCTAACAACTTGTTTTTGAAAAAAAAATAGTGACAAATTCACATTGTAAAAAACATAAAAACATATTTTAAAAGAAATATGTAAACTTTCAATTTCCAGCCCATGTAGGAAGCTTAGAAGTTGCTACTCTGTCCAAACAAGACTCCTTAATTTTTTACCTAAGTATAAAAAGCTGAACAAACTGAAAAATCAACTACTTCTCTTAGTTCTCTTTTTTTAGTCTATGACTAACAACAAAGCATCAAAACATATAAAACAAAAATTAAAACAAATAATTGCAAGAAGAAATATATGAAACCACTATTATAGTTGAAGACTTCAATGCCTTTCTATCTAAAATGGACAGATCCAGCAGGTAAAAAATTAGTAAAAGAAAGGTGAACTCAATAAAACCACCAATCAACCTAATATATTAGACATCTATGGACTGCTTCATTCAACAAAAGCAGGAATATACATTTTTCTTAAACTCACATGGAACATTCATTTAGATAAACCAGATTCTGGCTGATAAAACACAACTTGAATTTAAAACTACTGTAATTAGACAATGCTTGCTCTCAGACCACAATGAAATTAAACTAGAAAACAATAACAAAGACAGCTGGAAAATCCCTACATACTTAGAGATTAAGTAACAGACATCTAAATACAATATGTGCCCAAAAGAACTATCAAGAGAAATTAAACATTATTTTTAACTAAATGAAAACAAAAACACAACTTATCAAAATGTGTGAGATGAAGCTAAAGCAGTATTTTAAAAGGAAATTTATAGCATTGAATGCAAATATTAGAAAAGAAACAAGTAAAATGAATCATCTAAGCTTTTACCTTAGAAAATGAGAAAAAGAACAAATTAATTTCAAAATAAACAGAAGAAAAGAAAACAAAAATTACAACAGAAATCAATGAAATTGAAAATAGGAGATCAATAGAGAAAATCAACAAAACCAGAATCTGGCTCTTTGAAAACATCAATAAAAGTGGTGGGTTTCTAGCTGGAATAACTAAGAAAAAAAAAAAAAGATATATAGAGAGAAACAACACAAAGTATTAGTATCAGAAACGAAAGAGGGAATATTACTACAGATCCTATAGACATTAAAAAATAATAACAGAATACCAAGAACAACTCTATACTCACAGATATGAAAATTTAAATGAAATGGGCCAGTTCCTTGAAGAAAACAATTTTCCAGTACTCACACAATAAGAAATAAGTAATATGAATAGGCCTATATCTATTAAAGAAATTCATTTTATCATTAGTAACCTTCCAAAACAGAAAGTACCAGGTCCAGATGAATTCATTGGTGTATTCTAACAAACATTCAAAGGATAAATGTTATCAATTCTCTAAAATCTCTTTCAGAAAATATAAGATAAGGGAATTCTTCCTAGCTCATTCTATAAGGCTGATTTTACCTAATAACCAAACCAGGCAAAGACATTATAAGAAAAGGAAACTACAGACCAGTATTTCTCATGAACATAGATGCAAAACTCAACAAAATACTAGCAAATTGGATCTAATAATGTAAAAAGAACTTAAACACCATGTCCACGTAGCATTTTTTCCATGTATATAAGACTGGTTCAATATTTAAAAATCAATTAATGTAATCCAGTATATTAACAAGCTAAAGAAAAGTCACATGATCATATCAATAGATATGGAAAAAAGATTTGACAAAATCTAAAACCCATTCATGAGAAAAAAAAAACCCTCAGTAAACTAAGAATATAAGGAAATGTCCTCAACCTCATAAAGAATAACTACCAGAAAAAAAAAAATCTTAATAGTGAGAAACTTGAAGCTTACCCACAAAGATCAGGAAAAATGTAGAGATGCCCCCTTTCACAACTGCTGTTTGACATCTTTCTGAATGTCCTGGCTAGTACAATAAGACAAGAAAAGGAAATACAAGGTGAACAGATTAGGAAGAAAGAAAACTGTAATTGCAGATGATGTGATCATTTATGCGGAAAATTGGAAAGAATTGACAAATACACACTATCCTATATACCACCAAGAAACAAGTAAAATTTGAAATTAAAAACAATACTATGTATATTAGCACCAAAAAATATGAAATACTTGGGTATAAATCTAACAAATTATGTGTATGATCTGTATGAGGAAAATACCACAAAACTGATGAAAATCAAAGGACTAAATAAATGTAGAGATGTTTTGTGTTCATGGAAAAGAAGAATCAATGTTGTCAATATGTCAGTTCTTCCCAATCTGATATATACATTCAATTAATTCCCAATTAAATTCCTAGCATGTTATTTTGTGGATATTAACAAACTGATTCTAAGGTTAGCGTGGTGAGGCAAAAAGTACTGAAGGAGAACAACTTTGGAGGACTGATGCCACCAGACTTCAAGAATTACCATAAAGCTACATTAATCAAGACAATGTCAGATAGGCAAAAGAAAAGAAAAAAATGAATCAATAGAACAGAATAGAGAGTCTAGAAGTGGGACTACATAAATACAGTCAACTGATCTTTGACAAAAGAGCAAAGGTAATACAATGAAGTAAAAACAGTCTTTCAACAAATGGTGCTGGAACAACTGAACATCCACATTCAGAAGATGAAAAAGGAAAAGGAGGCGTTAGAGGAGGAGGAAGAAGGAAAAGAATCTTCTTGACACAGAATTTACAATCTTCACAAAAAAATTAACGCAAAACATAGTTCTAAATATAAAACATAAAGCTATAAAACTCTTAGAAAATAACATAGGAAAAAATATAGATAACCTTGAGTTTAGCAATGATTTTTATATACAACACTAAAAGCATAGACACGATAAACTGTCTCTGAAAGACAGTTAAGACATTGAAAAGATAAGCCACAGATTGGGAGAAAACATTTGTGAAAAAACATCTGATCAAATAAAATATATAAAGAGCTCTTTAAACTCAATAACAAAACAAATAACCTAATTTAAAAATGAGCCGAAAACAGCAACAGACACCTTACTAGAGAAAATACACAGATAACAAATAAGCATTCAAAAAGATGCTTTACATCATATGTCATCAGGAAAATTCAAGTTAAATCTATAGTTAGATATCACTACACAGCTATTAGAATGGCCAAAATTGTGAACCCTAACACACCAAATACCACCAAGAACATGAATCAAAAGGAACTTCCCTTCATTGTTGAGAACGTAAAATTGTACAGCCATTTAGAAGACGGTTTGATAGTTTGTTAGCAAACTAAACACACACTTACCATCTGATCCAGCAATTGCCCTCCTTGGTATTTACCAAAGGAGTGGAAAAAATATCCACACAAATATCCTCATTATATTAGAAGAAAAAAAGCTTTTCCCAATTAATAATTGACATTAGGCTTGATACCATCTGTTATTGGGAAATAATCATTTTTGTAAGAAGAATGTCAATCAGGGAGTTATCTTTAAATTGTTGGTAATGGTGAGGTTATTAAAGGTTAATTTGGGAATGGAAAAGGGAGACAGTTGAGTAGAAATGTGTTATGTTTTATGAAAGGTTCAATAAGAGTGTGTGTACTTATGAAGAAAAAAAAAGAATGTACTGTGCTTTGAAGAGTGACAGAAAGAAATTATTCCAATAAGAATGACAATTACTAAAAATATCAATCCTGGTTGTTATTGTTATAGTTCTGCCTGATCCTTTAAAAATGCTTTTTATTTTTTTTTAAACAGATGGCCATTTTAATTTACTGGCTGAGTTGTCACAGCTATCACCTTTCTGGATTTCCTCCCAAAATAAAGAAAAGCTATTTCAATGTAATAAAGGAAAGCTATACAGTCTGTTGAATTATGTTCTCATATCTCTCCTGAAAACTTTATAATGGAGGATCATATGGCTTCTCTTGACCTAAGGGTAGAGGGTGGTAAAATGAGTTGTTGGCATTGTTTGTATCATGTATCTGATGGCAGTAGATAGAGCTAGCCTTATGCATAGATGAGGTATGCAGTTTTGTATTAGTAATCCTTTGTTTCAGAATTAGGGGTATATCTGGTGGAATGTATTTTCCCAATATTGCATAATGCAGATCAAAACAGTATTAGTTCCCTTAGGGCCTATAAAGAAATTCAGATCCATTTCTCTCAGTTTTTGTAGATAAAAAAAAAAAAAGTCTTTCAAGAAAAAAAAATGTTTTGGCTTTATAAATCTCTTTACCGTAGCCTTCCCGGTACCTGAAATCCCTCTTTTAAAGATTACTTGCATGTCAAGGGTCATTAGTCTTCAGGTATCTTTAGTTAAAATGTAAATGGACCCACTAAGCATAATTCAAGTCTTGTTATCATCTTCCAACACCTGTAAGGATTCTCCTCCAGTGGAATTACTAAGGGAATGGACAAGGAACAATCAATTGTGATGACAAGAGGCTAAGTATATTTGGGAATGGCAGCATGAGTATTCTAGGCACGTGGTAGAGTGGGTCTGAGAAAGGCAGTTGCATAAACTGGAAAAGGAAAGCCCAAATCAAACTTTCCCCATCTTATCATTGTATCTGGCCCTTATCCTGAAGGTACAGAAAAGCTTAAGGGGCACCACTGGGAAGCTCAGTCAGTTAAGTGTCCTACTCCTAATTTCAGCTCTGGTCATGATCTCAGGATTGTAGGCGGGGAGTCTGCTTGAGATTCTCTCTCACCCCTCCCGGTAGCCCTCCCCCTGCTCTAAACAAACAAACAAACAAACAAATAAAGTTTTAAAAAAGAAAAAACATAAAAATTAGGTTATATAACAAGAGATGTAATAATCTAAAAGCTGCTTTTATAATAAAGTCTTATTCTAAGCAGAGATGCCTACACTCACAACTGAACATGACAAAGTTTCTTTAAATACATTATTGCTTCTTCCCCACCCAGATGAGGATAAGAAAAATAAACCCCCACCATTATTTTATCACAGACACAAGAAGAGTAATCTGGAGGGAGTTTAGTTCTTGCTCTTCTGTTTGCTATAGTTTTACATTTCTTAGAGAACAATAGTGTCTCTGGACCTCAGTTATCCCACTTGTAAAATGGGTAAAAATGCCTACCTCATAACATTGCTGTGGAGACTAATATATTAACATATATAAAGTACCTTCAGGTAAAGAGTTGACAAGCCAGTCTTCAAGACAAATTAGTTCTCACCGTGAAGAAAAATTACAATTTCCAGTCTCTGACTTTCTTCAATGTCAGGTTTCTTTTGCATTGTGGGGGATGTTAAGAATACTTCATAATTTTTAGATATTTTTAGGGTTTCTTGGTTTCTTGATAAGTTCCCATCTTTATGAGATTATTTTTGCCTAGAACTCAGTAGATGTCAAGAAAAATACGGATATTTCCCAATTTCCATACATAGTCAATCCTTTCTTTGTTCATTTATTCAACTTTGTTCACATTATTATTGCCATTCCTACAACACTGTGGTATTAGAGTATTAATATGACAATGTAAATTAACTCTATCTTAAACTGAGAGTTCTGAAGGGCAAGAATTGTGATTTAATCACCTTTGGCTTTCCAATGCCCATTTTCCCTGATGGATAAACAGATGTTTAATAACTACTTATTGAATTGATGAATGAATTATTAAATTTTCTGGGAGGATTAAAAGTAAATGCATATTTTGCCAATATATTTGCATAAATAAAAAAACCCTTTTTCTTTTCTCTCTGTATAACTTCCAGAGTGATTTCCTAAGTTAGAGCATAAAACCTTTCTTGTGGTATGAATGGAACAAAAATTTTATTTGAATAGCATAAGGTAGTGCTTAATATCATGGAATTTATAGACAGACTTATACCTTTTAATGGTTATATTACCTAAGCAAGTTACTTTTTTGTGTCTTAGGATTTTTTTTTTAAAGATTTTTATTTATTTGACAGAGAGAAACACAGCTAGAGAGGGAACACAAGCAGAGGGAGTGAGAGAGGGAGAAGCAGGCTTCCCGCCTAGCAGGGAGCCCAATGTGGGGCTTGATCCCAGGTCTCCGGGATCATGACCTGAGCCGAAGGCAGTCGCTTAACCAACTGAGCCACCCAGGTGCCCCTGTGTCTTAGGATATTAATTTCTAGGTTGATATATTACTAAAAATAATAACACCTAAGTCATATAATTGTTATCTATAGTTATTGGATCAGTAACATTTTCTCTCTTCAGTCATATAAGTAGTTTATGTTTTCCTAAAATTTTATAAATTTCATTTAGATTGTAAAATTAATCATAAAAATTATATGTCAATTCCTTTGTATTAAAAAATGTAAGGGGCACCTGGATGGCTCAGTCAATTAAACATCTGACTCTTTAATCTATTAATTTATTTTTATATAGTTTGTTTTATGAGAAAAATGTGTTTATGGCCTTCATTAAAACTTAGAATTTGTTAAATTATCTTTACATTTATGTCATATTTCCCTTAATTTGTCTTGATGTTATATGATTTGGTATTAAAGATTTTTATATTTGATGTTAAAGATGCCACACATTGTTTTGTGTGTTATTTATATCACCACTTCTGCTCTTCTTGTTGTCTTTGTCAATTGTTTGAGATTTCTATTTCACCTCTTTATTTTCATCCATTTAATTCTTTTGTATTAGGTATGTTTCCTGCAAACAGCTTGTGGCTGTATATTTCATTTTCTACTGAATATGATTAACTCTTCATTTTTTTATTGGACATTATTATGGAGAGTGATATATTTGGAATTATTTCTGCACCTTTTTATTTTATATTTTAAAAATATATTTTTATAATACTTTTATTCACTATGTCTTTTTGTTATTTCTTTGTGTCTTACTATTTTTTAGAGTTTATTGGCATAATTATATTTCCTTGATTGTGCTTTTTTATCCATTGGTTTAGAAGTTAATCTATTTTTATTCTTTTTATGACTTATGTATTTATTTATATAAAGATTTTATTTTTAAGCATGCTCCACACCCAGTGTGGGTCTTGGGGCCACACCCTAAAATTAAGTTTCATATTCTACTGACTGAAACCAGCCAGGTGCCCCAACCATTTTAATTCTTTTTTTTTTTTTTAAGATTTTATTTATTTGACAGAGAGAGATCACAAGTAGGCAGAGAGGCAGGCAGACAGAGAGGAGAAAGCAGGCTCCCTGCTGAGCAGAGAGCCCCATTCAGGGCTCCATCCCAGGACCATAAGATCATGACCTGAGCCGAAGGCAGAGGCTTAATCCACTGAGCCACCCAGGTGCCCCCATTTTAATTCTTAATAAAAAAATTAATTTATGTTCTGTACTACCATCAGTATATATAAAATTAATATTGACTCTAAATATATCAGAAGTCTTATTCCTTTTGTACTATGCTTTACTGAGCTCCCAAATCACCACCTGAAACCTTCTTTTTTTTTTTTTTTTTTTTAAAGATTTTTTATTTATTTGACAGAGAGAAACACAGCCAGAGCGGGAACACAAGCAGGGGACTGAGAGAGGGAGAAGCAGGCTTCCTGCCGAGCAGGGAGCCCGATGTGGGACTCGATCCCAGGTCTCCAGGATCATGGCCTGAGCTGAAGGCAGTCGCTTAACCAACTGAGCTACCCAGGCACCCCGAAACCTTCTTGAATTTAAATTTGAAAATGTCACTAAAATTTGTTCATAATTCCATCAACACTTCTATATTGTCAACTATAAATTTACTGATTTCTTTGACTATCATTATTTCTTTTCTTCTATCTTATTTTTTCTTAGAATATCTTCCTTTTGCTGTAATAAATCCTCAAATAATAACTTCAAAAAGGACCTAATGACAATGTATTAATTAGAAAAGTCTTTGCCTGTAAGTAAGATACATATGCAACAATAGCTTAGACAAATAGGAATTTTTTGTGTCTTATAACCAGAAGATTGCATGTGGGTGTCTGATAAACTTGGTTTAGAGCTATATAATATTAGACCAACATTTCTACAACTTTCTTTTCCTTGTGGTTACAGAGTAGTTACTGTATCAGGTCTCAATGCAAACCTTCTAGTAGAAAAGACAGGAAAGGAAAAAAGTGGAATCTTCATCAAGAAATTAAAAGAAAATAAAACTAAACAAAAACCCTTTCTCATTAACCCCAGGACAAAATTCCACTTATCATTAACCAGAATTGTATACTGTGAGCAACTTTGGCTGTAATTAGACTATGGTAAAAAAGGATGCATGAGGGCGAAGTTCACCCAAAAATAACATTTTATCCAAGCGGCTAAATTTTAGAAGATGTACATGATTGAAAAATATCTTTCTTTTTTTGTCCATAACTTGTTAATTCTCTTCTGACAGGGGAAATCATAGTATTTTAGCTTCAGTTTATATCTTTTCAATACTTTAAAGACATTACTCTGTTTTATTCTCTCATACAGTGTTGTTGATGCAAGGACCCTTGCCAATTTTATTTTTGTTTCCTTATAAATAACCTGTCTTTTTATTGGTAGTAATTATCATCCTGGAGGGTTTTGATTCTTTATTATTATTATCATCATTATTATTGGAGATTATAGTTTAAATTATATCCCTCCAAAATATATGTTCAAGTCCTAACCCCTGGTACCTGTGAATGCGACCTTATTTGGAAATAGGATTGTTGCAGATGCAGTCAAGTTAAGATGAGGTCATATAGGATTAAGCATGGGCCCTAATCCAATTACAGGTTTCCTCATAACAGGAGATACATTTGGACAGACAGGGAAAAATACCTGATGACAGAGGCAGAGATTAGAGTGATGTATCTATCAGCCAAGGAATGCCAAAAATTCCCAGCAACCACCAGAAACTAGGAAAGGCAAGGAAAGACCCTCTCATACAGCCTTTAAAGAGCATGTGGCTTAGCCAACACATTGATTTAAGACTTCTAGCCTACAAGAACAAATTGCAACATAATAAAAGCAATATACATGTAAAAACCTACATCTAACATTATATTTAATGGAGAAAAACCGAAAGCATTTGTTCTAAAATCAAGAACAAGACAAGGATGTCCACTCTCACCATTTAATTCAACACAGTACTGGAAAATTTAACCACAGCAATAATATAAGAGAAAGAAATAGGAGACAGCAATATCAGTAAGTTTCACTATTTGCAGATGACATGATAATATACATAGAAAACCCTGAAGTATCTACCAAAAAAAAAAATACTAGAAATAATAGATAAATTCAGTAAAGTTGCAAAGTATAAAATTAACACCCAGAAATTGGTAGCATTTCTATATACTAATAACAAAACAGCAGAAAGAAAAATTAAGAAAATAATTCCATTTATCATTGTAATAAAAAAGAATAAAATACCTAGGAATAAACTTAGCCAAAGAGGTGAAACACCTGTACTCTGAAAATTATAAAACACTGATGAAAGAAATCAAAGGTGACACAAATGGAAAGATATCCATGCTCATGAATTGAAAGAATTCCTATTTTTAAAATGTCCATACTACCCCCAAGAAATCAACAAATTCAATGCAGTCTCTATCAATATACCAAAAGTTTTTTTCACAGGACTAAGACAAATAATACTAAAATTGCTATGGAACCACAATAGACCCCAAATAATGAAAGCAATTTTGAAAAAGACCAAAGCTGGGAGCATCACAATCCCATATCTCAAGATACATTACAAAGTTATAGTAATCAAAACAGTGTGGTACTGGCACAAAAATAGATAAAAAGATCAGTAGAACAAAATAGAGAGCCCAGAAATTAACCCAACATTTTATGGTTAATTAATTTCCAACAAAGGAGGCAAGAATGTGCAATGGAAAAAGACAGTCTCTTCAACAAATGGTGCTAGAACTCGGAAAAGAATGAAATTTGGGCTATTTTCTTACACCATACAAAAGTAAACTCAAAGTGGATTGAAGACCTAAATGTAAAACCTACACCATAAAAATCCTGGAAAAGAACAGAAGCAATATCTCCTTTGATATCGGCCATAACAACTTTTTTCTGGATGTGTCTCCTGAAGCAAGGGAAACAAAAACAAAAACTATTGGGACTTCATCAAAATAAAAAAGCTTTTGCACACTAAAGGAAACCATCAGCAAAATATAAAGTAAACCTACTTAACAGGGGAAGATGTTCACAAATAATACATCTGATAAGGGGTTAATAGCCAAAATATATAAATAACATACAATTCAACACCAGAAAAATAAATAATCCATACAGCAAAATCAGACCTATAAATTCAGAGAAGTAACCGATGGTTTCCAGAGGGATGGCTGTAGGAGGATGGGTAATGGGGGGTGAAGAAGAGTGGGAGATACTAGTTCCCTATTATGAAATGAATAAGTCATGGAAACAAGAGGTACAGTATAGGTATTATCTGGCCTTTTGTCAAAATCCATTCTTGGTTTACAGGTTTGTGCTTCATAAATATATTTTCCTTTTGTTACATCAGTAGAATTGCTGACAATACAGGGAATGAATGTGTGTGCTCAGTCTATCATTTTGAGTTGGGTACTGGTGGCTTTTAATCTATTTATTTATTTGAGTTTGTATTTCTTCCCAACAGGTATTTCAAGCCATGTTGGTATGAGAAAATTTTCTGTATATTTTTTTTTTTTTACTTTTCCCAGAATACAAGCATAATTTGTGGCTACCTCTGAATATAAACAAGGTATTTCTTCCCTCCATAAGAGAATTATTGATTGATTCCATGTAAGCTAAAATATTATAAATTTCATGTATATCAGAAATAGAGGTTGTATGGTATTAGGATCATATCCCTCCCTAAGTATAATCCCTTAATATTCTTTAGTGTGCTCAGGTTTAAATTACTTGTACATTCTAAGCTAGTCATGGGAATCAGTGCAAGCCCTTAAATTTAGGAAAAGGCTAGTCTGTCTTCTTTAGCAAAACCACCAATTTAGATGTTTTTCCAAATGCCACAAATAGTCCAATTAGATTATTCTGGTGCCTAGAAATGCACCCCAAAATGTACAATTATAATACTTCCAGTATTATTTCCCAAGGTGAATTTAGTGCTAGAGAAAGATTCTCAATTTGCATTTTTGCTGGCAGATAATCTTAACTATGTGTGGCACAAAGTATCTCAAGGATTCTCTACTTTATTAGCAGGAGTAAGCTGAAACAAATGTAAAAAGAACATGAGACTAGGGTTTCAAAATTAAAAAGAAACAAACAATATACAAGAGAATCTGAATGAGTTCTCCTCCATTGTTATTCCTTTTTTTTTTTTTTAAGGAAAATTCTTTTTCAGAGATCTCCAATATATGAGCTTTAGGAAAACACTTGATATCTCATAAACTTTAGTAGCAGAGCCTGAGAATGAAAGGTACTGATAAATTTATAATGGGATGATACCTCTTTTTATTTTTGTTTTTCTTTAGTATCATTTTACATTTTGTGATATTCTAGTCATTAAGAAAATACAGAGAATAATATAGGGAATACCTATCTGCCTACCACCCACATTCAACAAATGTTAACATTCTGGCATAGTTACTTCATATCTTTTTGTCTTTTAATGTGTAAAAGTTTAAGATACAATCTGAAGAACATAGTTCACTTCCTGCATAGATTTCCCTTTGTACCTGGAGCGAGTCACTGTTCTGAATCATTTCTTTCTATTCCACCCCCACCTTTTCTTTTATTATGTATTTCTAAAATTTTCTGTTTATTCTTTATTTTTTGCCTATTTTCCCCCCATGATATGCAAAATAATTACTTATCTTCCTCCTAAATCAAAGATCTTGGCTTTATCCTCCCTCTCCCACCCAACTAATTTTTTTTTTTTAAGATTTTATTTCTGTGACAGAAACATAGCTAGAGAGGGAACACAAGCAGGGGGAGAAGCAGGAACACAAGCAGTGAGAGAGGGAGAAGCAGGCTTCCCACCGAGCAGGAAGCCCTATGTGGGGCTCCATCCCAGGACTCCTCCGGGATCATGACCTGAGTCCAAGGCAGATGCTTAACAACTGAGCCACCCAGGTACCCTACCACCCAACCACTCTTAATGACAGTATTTTAGTTTCATCATTTTTAGCCTCTATATTGGTTATTCTTCTATTTTATAATCAATAGTTAATTAAATTGATCAACACATTTTACCATTTTCATGCTTATTTTTTCATGCTTTGTTCAAATTTTTTTTAAAGATTTTTATTTATTTATTTGACAGAGAGAGAGATCACAAGTAGGCAGAGAGGCAGGCAGAGAGAGAGGAGGAAGCAGGCTCCCTGCCGAGCAGAGAGCCCGATGTGGGCCTCAATCCCAGGACCCCCGGAGATCATGACCTGAGCCAAAGGCAGAGGCTTTAACCCTCTGAGCCACCCAGGCACCCTTTTTCATGCTTCTTATTCTTTTTTTTTCTGGACTTAATCTTTCTACAGTACATTTTTAAGTAGTTCCTTCTGGAAGAATGTGCATAGTAATTTTGTTTTGTTTTTATTTTTGTTTTGTTTTGTTTTGTTTACTTTTTGTTTGTCTGAAATGATTTTCCCTCCTCTCTTGAATATATCCTAGGTGAACGATTATCTTCCCTCAGCACTTTAATGGTAAAGTATTACTGTCTTCTGGCATGCTTTGTTCCTCTTAAGAAGTCTACCTTTAGTCTAATTATAGCCCTTGTGAGGGAATTTGCCTTTCTTCTTTGATAAATTTCAAGGTTTTTTTTTTTTTTTTTAACTTTTGATATCCTAAGGTTTCAATAGGATGTGTCTAGCTGTAGATAATATTTTTAATTTTTCCTACTAGCCTTCAAGTTTAACTGCCAAGATTAAGGCTCATATTTTTATTAAAGTGTGGAAATATTATAATTTTGAATACTACTTTTCTTTTAAATTAAAATAAATGTTTATTATTAAAATTTGATGTGTTGGATATCTTTATTAATTTTTCCTCACATGGTCAAGAATATTGATTTGCAGGCTGATATTGACCATAAATCTCCATTTCAGCCCTACCTTTCCTGCCTAGAGATTTTATAGCTGTTTCTGTCTGGCAACCAGTACAACACGGAGGAATCTGAGCTTATGTGTGCTGTGAGGTTAACCAAACCTCAGACCAGCCACTGAACTGGCAGACAGCTTGGCTCAGGTCCAAACTAGGAGACTTCTTCCTTCCTTCTCCTTAGGCCACCGTTGCAGGAGTAAACCACAGCTTTTTTGAAATTTATTCCACTTGAATGGAAATCTTTGGTTTCAGGCAGTGAACAGGGTTCTTTCCTCTGGCTACAAAATGTCCATTTAGTTTCCATTATCCAAAGTATCCAATTTCCTAACAGCATCAGCTTGTTTCTGGCCCCCAAACCTGATGAACCTGCAAGTTTTACCTTATTTATCTCTTTGTCTTTCAGTTCCATTTCTGTCTACAAAGATATTTGTCTTGCTTCTGAAATTAGCTAAGTCATGAGAATTTTCACTTTTCATGTTAAATCTATCACTATTTATCTGTCATGAGAGGACAAGATCCTCAAAATATATACTTACCATGTTTATTTTGGCTGAAGCACTAGGGAAACAATTTTCAAGCTGTATAATGGCTGAGTTATTTAAAATATGTATATAAATCTGCCTATAATATACATACATATACTTTACATTTTCAAGGATGTAACAAAATCTTCAGATTAATATTTTTACATTTTCGAGTCCTTACATCATTTGAAAAACATACAAAGTCCCAGAAGCAACTATTTTGGCCATTCTTAAATGAGGAGCTTTCTGTTGATTGTACATCTTTTTGTGGTATTTGAATACAAATCAAATGGGAGAGAATCACAATAAATGTGAAGAAGTCTACTCATTTTCACATTCAGGAATTAATTGCTTATTTTGAGGACAATGAAAGTGTTCTTTCTCACTGAAATAAATAGTGCCATCTACTGGTTGAATTTTTGTCATATACAGTCAAGTAAAATGTGAGTTGGTAGGAACTCACATTGCCTTTAATTGATTTCCTGCTTTCACCCTCATCTAAAGGCTAAATGAAGAGCTAGAAGTAGAACCCTGATCTAAAACACTTAGCTGTTTCAATTCGCTAATAGTACCATCTTTATAAGTGACTAAGGACATGAGAACTTACACTAGCCACATTTGAACAAGTAAACACGAGTTTTTTCATAGCACATTAGCTTTCTCTAATTCTTTAAAAATTATTTTCCTCAGTGAAAAAATTCTATATTGAAGTGTAATAAATTAGAGGTACTGAGTAGTCTTCAGTATTATTGTAACATAAGAAACACTTTAGCTTCTGGGATAAGGTGGCAGGACAGAGTGATTGTCATGTTTAAGGTACCCGTCTAGAAGGTTGGGGGTGCGGCTGCTTGGTATCTCTGTCGACTTGAGGCTCCCTTTGAGTGAGATGGAGACAGCAGGCAGCATGACTTAGACCAAGAACTGATAAATACTAACACGAAGAATACAACTAAGTTAGATGGCAATGACACAGCCCAGATAAAATTTGGTTTTACAGGTGAACATGTTAGAGCTTTAAAATACATAATATTCCTACAAAAATTATGTCATAAATAGTTATTTACAAAATTTTATTATGTCTCATTTGAATTTTATTTAAGCCAGGAGACTCAAATATCACCCCTTGGTAATTACCTTCCAGGGGTTTGCAGCCTTTAAAGACACTTATCACTGTTTGCTGAACCCTCAGATTATAGGCGATCTTAATATTTTAGTTCATCAATAGTACAATTTCTAGGCAATATATCCCTTATTACAACATCCAGATGTAATCAGTTATCTAGAGTTGTAGCCATAAGATTGATTAGCAATCGGTGAAATAAGATTTTGAAGACCAGTATTTTTTAAAGACATTTTAAATCTCAGATTTCTAATAAGGCAAATACTAATTTTATTTTCAAAATTATTTAAGGCAGCAAAATTGTATACTAATTTTAAAGAAAAATTTAAAAAGCTTTTCCTTGGGCCAAGATCAGCAGGGTTGAGTGTCATAACTCTGTATGCTGAAAATAAAATAATAATATCAGCTGCTTGCAATGTTGAACCTTAATAATTTTGATGACTTAATCTTCATTAAAGACACAGATTGATATTTGAAGAAAAAATGATTTCATAATTTTAAGTTTGTTAATTAAGGTTTGATAATGAAAAAGTCCAGTTTGATATATTGTTAAAGTTCAGTAAACCTTAGTAAACCTTAGTACATAAGAGCAGAAATAAACAACTAATGTCATAACCACATCTCCACGAAATGTCAAAGATAAAACAAAACTTATTAGTTGCTTGAAGAGATAGAACAATGAGGGTCAGACAATCAGACTTGAGTTTTTCACCAGAGAGAGAAATTTCCTGAGTGTCGGAGACTGAGGTTAGACAGTCCAGAGCACAGATCATCATGGGGACGCCTCTGGCTGAGCCTCACAGACCCACGGTTCCTGCCCACATACTCGCCACCTAAGCCAGAGAGCCCCACAGATAACATGAAATTAAAAGTTTGTCTAGGGGCGCCTGGGTGGCTCAGTTGGTTAAGCGACTGCCTTCGGCTCAGGTCATGATCCCGGAGACCCGGGATCGAGTCCCACATCGGGCTCCCTGCTCGGCGGGAGGCCTGCTTCTCCCTCTCTCACTCCCCCTGCTTGTGTTCCCTCTCTGGTGTTTCTCTCTGTCAAATAAATAAAATCTTAAAAAAAAAAAAAGTTTGTCTAGAAAAGCATTAATTCAAGTGGTATGAAGCTGTTGCTGTCGCTAGTCAAGCTAAGCCATCAGCAGGATTGTCCAGGTTTTTCATTCAAATTAAACTTTTTCCATATGGTAATAAGCACTTTGGCTGACAGGATGGCAGCTTCTGGAGATAAATGTAATAATCATAAACGCTAATGGAAATTATAATTGTGACATGGTAGAGAGTTAAGCCTTTTCTCAAGTAATATGTGCAAATGTGTCAGCTATAGAAAGCCAATGAGAAATCCCTTAATTGATGGCTTTCCAATTGTTCTTTATCAAGTGAAATTTAAAATAAAGATTTTTAAGCATCACTTCTTTGCAAGAATAATGTGAATGAAAGAAAACAATATGCGACAATCCTTTAAAATTCTTTTGGGGGAAGAGGAGGTTGGTAAAAGAGATTGTGAATTAAAAAAATTATATTCTTTTGATTTCTAACCAGTTTCCTTGATTTTATAGCAACTAAATTCTCACTATGACATCCCCTTTCTGCTTTTCACCCCTGTTATGGACTGAAATGCATTCTCCCCACATTTATATATTGAAACCCTAACCTCCTAATGTGATTATATTTGCATAAGGGGTCTTTAAAAAGGTAATTAAAGTTTAAAAATCTCATAAGGGTGGGACCTTAATCCCGTAGGATCGGCGTCCTTATGAAAAGAAAAAGAGACATCAGAGTCCTCTTTGTGAAGATGTGGTGAACAGGGGGCCAAGAAGACAGGCCTCACTAGAAACCAATCCCGTGGACACCTTGCTCTTGAACTTTCCATCTCCAGAACTATGAGAAAATAAATGCCTGTTGTTTAAACCAGCTTGTCTGTGGTGTTTTGTTACGGCAGTTGAATCAGATTCATACAACTCCCAAATCCCATGTTAATGTAATTATGCATAAGTAATACAAAAGATAAAGTAGTGAATGAAAACCATCTGAAGAAACTCAAAATTATTCACAACAGTGACTAAAAATCTGTCCACTTCCCCCTCCTCATTTTCTTCTTCATAGTATTGTTATTATTGTCATTATTAGTATTATATAGTGCTATAAACTGTAATGATTGTCATATTAATTCTGTTGCCCCCTAAACTTTTTAGACACATATCTGTACAGGAACTCATTTCTGTAACCCATTCACTATATACTGTTCTAGGTGTTTCATACATGATACATCGTTCTCAAATTCAGAATTGTCGTCTTTCTTAAATCTAAGAATTGTCCAAGGTTATAAGCTTAGTATGTGGGGGAGCTAGAAATCTACATAATTATGACTTTCCCCAGAACCCGTGGCCTGTTTACTCCACCATTATGCCTCAGGAGCACAATGTGCCCAAATTTCAAATTTCTGTGTTTTACCTGAACTTGTTATGTTAGGCCATTAAGTTGGAAGGTAGCATTAATGGATTCAAATGTAGAGGTCTGATTCCTACTGGGCCCTATTAGCTTTCTCATCCTACATGACCAAAATCTTATGAGAAACACTCCAACTGTTCTGTATATTTTTAAACAAAGTAAGCTGGAAGTCCAAATATAAACCAGTTGTATTTCTGAAAGAATAATTAATTAGTTAATTTTAAAAAGATTTTATTATTTATTTATTTATTTGATGGGGAGAAAGAGAGAGAGAGAGAGAGAGCACGAGTAGGCAGAGAGAGAGAAGCAGTCTCCTCACTGAGCAGAAAGCCCAATATAGGGCTGGATCCCAGGACACTGGGAGCATGACCTGAGCCAAAGGTAGACATTTAACCAACTGAGCCACCAATATGCCTCAGAATATTTAATTTCTTAACTGCAAATCATTTTACCTGTAAATATGTAAGGATCCTTGTGTCAAAACTGCCATTTAAAAAAAAAAAGTTGTCTATTGAGTATTTTCTTACATATATAGTAACAGGTCTTATAAATAGTCAATATTTTATTTCAAATGATGGCATTTTAAAAATAATATTTATTTTTGAACCTTTTGGTGTACTTAATTATCAATATTTCTCAAAATTGATTTCTTTCTATAAATAGTAGATATTTTTAAAAACCTATCACCACAGAAGGTTAAAATAAGCCAATAATCCCACCACTAAAATTGTTTATATTGATAGATTAGACCAAAGAAAAAAGTACACAAACACACAAAAAGATCAACTATTTAAAAAAAAAAATCAACTATATCCTTCATTGTAAAAATACTCAGGAAATAAATACTAATTAAAGTAAAGAGAACATTTTCTACAATGCCTGGTTGTGGGAGTTCATTTGGGATTTTTTTGGAGAAAAATTCATGAGTTTTATAAATATAACTTTGTGTAAAATACACATTTAGACATTTGTGTTGAAATAATGATCATACATTCAAAGCTAAAAACAATACTTGGAATATATAATCTATAATCTTATGTTTAATCTTCAATTATTTAATTACTGTTTTGGCCATAAGTATTTTGATGTAAAGTCTTGTTCGGTAGTTCTGTAGTCTTAGAAGATGATTTAACAGATGGATACCAACTTGGTCTCATTTGTTTATCACATGTGACAGATAGCCTAAATAGGCTGGATCATAAGCAGGAGCTTAAGCAAAGTGAACCAAAAGATTCTTCACATCAATATGTGTACCCAAAGTGCTCAGTGTGGTGACTAGAGGAAAACAATCTTGCACTTCATGATGCTAAGATATTACTGTTTCTGCATCAAGCCAAGGAATTAATTATTAAAATAATCCATCTACATATTAAAATTTCAGAATTTTTCTTTTATTTTAGATGTTCATTCTAGAAGATGATAGTCTGCTTTAGCCAAAAAAAAAAAAAAAAAAGATTTTGTGACACTTAACCAAAAAAAAGGTACATCTTTGCATTTGTTTACTAAACTGTCTGGAAAATTTGCATATTTTTATATGAATATCTCTTCACCCTGCTGCCCCTAATGGGACAGAATGCCAAATTTTCAGCGGGCATGATAACATACTTCCCACATGCATATTTTCACTGTTGACCAAAAAGATAAAATGTCTTTTAATAAGTGAATCTGTGAAAGCAAGTGGAAATAATTTTCTATAAGTTAACCAAACTGACCTGGAAAAGCTGGATAGATATTTGATCGGGTGGGTATTTTCTATTGTTCTATATGATTAACATGAAATATATCACATTTTCATAAATAAAGAAACATATTTATACACAGGAACAACTTAATTTATATTTGGACTTCAATAACACATTCCAATCAACCTTTGCTTCTATAAAATTGATTATGAATCAATACTAATTTTTTTCTTAAAATTTGATATTAAGAACTCATGGCCATTTCTCATCTTTCAAGTACAATTTCTAGCATTATTTCTTCTGAAGTTAAGGTCTATGAATTAATATAAAGATAGATGGTGAGAGGTTCACATGAATGCCATCTTGCTTTGTCATTATAGACTTAAATTTAATGTTCACTGTCATTACAGTTATCACAGCTCTGTATCTACTTCCTAACAACTCCTTTTTAGCAAGCTATAATTATGTTCTCTGCATCAGTATCCAGTGATAATAGGCCAGGTATAATTGCAGCACTGGGAGTGGGCAGCTCTGTAGATTTTTTAAGGTGACATGTTCCACTTAATTTCTGCCCAAACACTGAGAAATCAATGGGTTCTGAGATATCTTAGGTTCAACAGAACTCTGTTATTCTGAATGAAATTTGTGTTTCCTCTGTGGATTATTACCTGCCTGTGGGATTTCAGGTTTTTCACCAAAGAGAGCTTTTCAGAGATTTGTACAACTTTTGTGTATTAATTTATTTTTCATTTCAGTCAGAGCTTTAATTCGCACAACTATTTCTAGGATTATTTAAGATTATTTTTATTTTTCCAATTCTGAAAATCTCTAATTGTCTAGCCTCTTCCTTTATATGTGTACTTTAGGAATAATATTCATTAAAATAGAATTTGGAAACAACAGCAGAAGAAAATGTTTTATGTAAAAATCTTAAGCACTGAACAAAAAAAATGTAGCTATGTATTTTCTTTGGATTTAATTGTTATATATCATTAAAATTAAATATTTTCTGTTTACTTATTCTTATCTGGTTGAATTCAATAACAGAAGATAGAATTCAAGAATGCAAATGAAAGGTAAAGTGAACTTATTAAGCTTGATTTAGTTTAAAAATAATAAATAGAATTTAAACATAATCAATGGAATTTGATGATAAAGAGATATTGCCAAGATCTCAAAAATCATAGAATCCATAGAAGCTAGACCTCTCTCTTCACTATTTTGGCTAAGATACCATTTGGAGTATGCAAAAACACCATCTGTAAAACAGGTTCAATGTCTCTAGTTAAAACTGAGGGTTGCTGGGGGGTGGGGGGCAGAGATGGGGGCTGGGTTATAGAAAAAAATAAAAATTAATAAAAATAAAAAAGTGAAAAACAACTAATCATTCAGGAGGGCATTTGTTGTGATGAGGACTGGGTGTTACATATAAAAGTGATGAACCACTAACTTCAACTGCATGTTATCTAAATGGAATTTCAATAAAAACTTGTAACTATTTTTAAAAAAGGAACTAATCACTCCTTTTGTATATTTACAGACCTTTGAGAAGATCTCTCTATTCAGGCTACAGAGAATGCTTTTTTTTTTTTTACTATTATGAGTATATGTGTGTTTCTGGGCCAAGTATGCATTTCTAGAAGCCACCTTTGTATTTTTAGTAGGAGTTGTGTAAGTACCTAGACAGTACATAAACTAAAGAACCTCTTCCAATAATGAGAATTCTATATCTTTGGGAATTGCCCTATTAAATATATGATAGCTCTAAGAGTTATTTTGTTTTGTTACAATGAGCCAAAGTCTCTCTCCCTGTAAGATCTACTTAGAGACCCTTGTTTTCATTTTGAGACAATACACAAAAACCGTAAACTTGTTTGACTTGGATTTATTTTATATGCAGTTATTGAGGCAATTAGTGACATTTCCATCCCTATATCCCTCTTGTGCATACTAAGTATCACATCCCCAGTTATGCCAAAATGAAATCATGGGGCATGGTTTTAATACTTTTATAAATCTTCTTGTTTTTTCTCAAAAAAATTACATATATCTAGATTATTTGGAGAAATGTTTCTCCGAAGTGAAGTACAATGTGTTTGAACATATAAAGCAATGCCCATCTAGTTCTAGAAACTTTATTTCCTGAAGGGAATGACCTGCTTGTTACATGTTTACATGTAAAATCTGACTGAATACTTCTTTAGTTAGGATAATATTGGAAAAAACTACCTTCCATGGGAAATTCATAGGTGTTGCACACATACATAACACATATAGATAATCTGTTCTTTGATCAAACTAGCTTGCAAAACTTTTAGTTAACTCAAGTTCCAACGATGTAAACCTAACAGGCTTTTAAATTGTAGAATACATCAGAAATTTTAATTTTACTGTGCCAGATGACTCCCTGAAGGGTGAACATAGTGCAGTGTTTCCCAAACTTTTGTGACCAAAGATCCCTTTTAATAGTCTTTCAGGACAGATTGCTGAGTTAGAATTTTGTCACTCTTTGGAGCATGTATAGAAGGTGGAGTCATCTGAAAATGAAAATGAAATTATTCATGCAACACAAATCTGACTAATTATGGAAGATTTATGAGTTTTGTCCTAAATGCTGAATTATATTGTAGAAGACTAGGATTTGTCAAGAGAACAAGATATTTGGGAAACTGGTTCCTGAAAATGAATCAAAAGGTGGAAATCTCCAAATTCTGACAAGTTAAGAGCTAGAGAAAATTTTGGCTTTGTGCCTACAAAACCTATGAGCTCATTTGGGGTAAAGTGCTCATCCTTCCTTCAGAATAACCCAGACTGAAGCAGAGTTTGAGCCTTGGACTCAAATCTTATAAGGGAAACTCTTTCTATATTTCTTGATTTCTCTTTTAATTTTTCTTTTGTTTTCCCTTAGTGTTCAGTAAAATCTCTGAAAATTCCAATCCAACTCAATTTTGTCATTTTGTCCTTCCTTGTCTTACTGGAGGGGAGCAATGCCTACTAGCATTCAACTTCATGATAGACACTATATGAAGTGTCTGACAAAAAGGCAAAATGTATTGACAATGTTATAAGGCCAGTTTTATCAGATTTTATCAGATGCCCTACCTACCCCACCTGGAGACCCTCATTTGCTACTAGCTGCTTAAATATGGAAGATGGTGCATTCATTAGTGGAAATGATTTTTTTTTACAAATAGTTAGTTCAGGCTGGAATTGTTTTTTCCCCTCCTTTGGTTTTGTTTTCTTGTCGGAGGGAAATGTCCTATTGATTTGCCTTGAGCTGATAATTAAAGGAAAACAACAAATCTTTCCTTTTATTCTATTTTCTTCACTTCTGTTTACTAATCAGTTATCTTTTCCTAATACATTACTTGGATTTTTGGAAACAAAACCAAGAATTTATATTATTTCCTTTTAAGGTAATTTTGAAAGATTTGGTCCAATCTTCTAATCCCTCTATATATTATTTCACCCTGCTTCTCTCCTCTAGTGTATTTTTGTCACATCTATAATTTTATCTTTAAATGTGATAATTATGCTAATTCTTTATTCAAAGAATTAATACAGTGGTAATAGATTGGGATCAATCTATTAACAGCCTTTAAGTATCACAATATAAGCATTTTACTTTCTTCTTAATTAAATTCATATCTAGCCTGTATTTCTTGGTATCATCCCTAAGGATATCTTGAGATATCTTGTCAAATACCTCACCAATTGTAGAGACATAAGGGAAACAAGAGAATTCAGGATCGAACAAAACATTTATTATTTAATTTAGTGATGCTTCCTATAAATATTAAGATAATTTACATTCTATAGTACTATTATTTCCTGCTTCCATAACAGTTTTGTGACTGAGCTCAGAAAATATCTAATACAATGGTTATTGGCTATGAGATCTTACCAAGTTTATTTAAATACCCTGGGCTTTAGTTTCTTCATTTTTAAGTAAGGAATTAAACAAAATTAAATATCTAAAGTATCTGGCAAAATCCTGGAGCTTAGTAGATTTTCAGCAAAGATAGATTTTCTTAAAAGTCACTATAATTATCTTGATAATTTATTCTTCTTAAAGATGGGCTGCTTTTCTATTAAATGGCATCAGTATAAATTCTAAGTATTGTATAAACAGAGACTTAAGTGGATTGATATATTTATCAATTGAGCAACAAAAATCTTTTGAATTTAGAAGCACAACACAGAGTAACAATCAAAACAATGTTATACAGTGGGCATCTGGGTGGCTCAGTGTTAAGTGGCTGCTTTGGGCTCAGGTCATGATCCCAGAGTCCCTGGTTCAAGCCCCACATCAGGCTCCCTGCTCTGTGGGAAGCCTGCTTCTTCCTCTCTCACTCCCTCTGCCTGTGTTCCCTCCCTAGCTGTGTTTTGCTCTGTTAAATAAATAAATAAATAAATAAATAAATAAATAAATAAAATCTTTAAAAAATGTTATGCAGGGGCACCTGGGTGGCTCAGTTGGTTAAGCGACTGCCTTCGGCTCAGGTCATGATCCCAGAGACCCGGGATCAAGCCCCACATCAGGCTCCCTGCTCGGCGGGAAGCCTGCTTCTCCCTCTCTCTCTCCCTCTGCTGTGTTCCCTCTCTTGCTGTGTTTCTCTCTGTCAAATAAATAAATAAAATATATTTTTTAAATGTTATGCAATAAAAAAAGTAATAAATGCCTACCATATATTTCACCCTCTGTTAATACTGGGGATAGAAAACAAGATTCAAATTTAAGATTCAAAGTATGGTCTTTTCTGAAAAGAAGATCACAATCCAGTAAAGAAAACATGCAGAAAGTAAATAATTACAACTCTGTATGCTGAGTTCTTCAAAAGTAGGCTGAGGAGCAATAAAAATGGCTCAGTTAATTGCCCCAAGAGTACTCAGAGGAGAATTCAGAGAAGAGGAGGAATTTTTGTTTCTTTATATAGCAAGTTGAAGTTTTAAAGGGAATAGCATTTCTTACTTAGGAGATGTAAAGAGTTTGGGGTGGCTAGAACATATGGCTGAGTTGGACTCAAAAATACTAAGCTCAATATATTTTTGTAAACTTTATATAACATATTTTAAACTTGAAACCTTTCTCTATAGATGTCCTTGATTTAGGAAAAAGATACACTCAAGAACGATTTAGGAGAAATAATAAGCGGAACTTTGGAACTAGTTATTTTGCAACAATGAAAGAAAGATCAGTATGAATTTAAATAAATTTCTATCTTGGATGACTAAGCAGATAGTAGTAAAATAAATAGAATTATGAAATTATGGAAGAGTAGGAAATCTGAGGATTATGTGGAGCTTGAGCTAATCAAGAAAATAACATGTGCAATATAAAGCAGCCACTTGTCAATGAACTTCTTGTGTTCATAAAAGACTGTAGCTATAAATACAATTGTATATACCATTTGTATCATTTATCATTTGATTATGATTATATAAGATGTATATGTTTATTATGGAAAACATAAAATTTATAAAAGAGGAAATAAAAGTTTCTCCTAATCTTATCATCTGTTAATAATTACAGGGATAATTTTGACATATATTCTTCCAAAATTAATATTATAATGTTTATTTTCTTTTCACTGAACTTTATGTTATAAGCGTATTTCCGTGTTCCTCAACATTAATTTAAAAATAGTAAAAGTCGGGTCACCTGGGTGGCTCAGCTGGTTAAGCTGCTACCTTCGGCTCAGGTCATGATCCTAGGGTCCTAGGATCGAGTTCCGCATCAGGAGCATCGCTGAGCAGAGAGCCTACTTCTCCCTCTCTCACTCCCCCTGCTTGTATTCTCTCTCTAGCTGTGTTTCTCTCTGTCAAATAAACAAACAAACAAACAAATAAATAAAGTGAAATGTTAAAAAAAGTTAAATGCTATACTGTATTATATAGACAAATCTTGGAATTACTTCATGAATGTCATACTATTTGATATTTTAGGTGTTTCAATTTGTTATGGTAAAATATTATTATATTAACTGTTATTTATATTATATTATATTTATATTACTATTATTTATTTATTTCCTCTATTAGCTGCATTTATAGAAGTGGAATTAATTTAACAAAATCTATGAAAATTTAGATAAATTAAGTTTTATTATTTATTTATTTATTTATTTTTTAAGATTTTATTTATTTGACAGCGAGAAACACAGCTATAGAGAGAACACAAGCAGGGGGAGTGAGAGAGGGAGAAGCAGGCTTCCCACCGAGCAGGGAGCCAGACGTGGGGCTCGATGCCAGGTCTCCGGGATCATGACCTGAGCCGAAGGTAGCAGCTTAACCAACTGAGCCACCCAGGCGCCCCAAAATGAAGAGTTTTAAATTGTCCTCCAGAAAGCTGGTCTTACTGTGCATTTACTTTCCCAAGCAGTGTGTAAGACCCATTTTACTGGATTTAATTGAAATTGTAAAGTTGAACTTATGTTTCCTGACTCTATCCTTGAAAATAATATGCTTTTGACTGACACTGAAAAAGGAATGTATAGCCATGTAGTAGCAGCCTCTATTTTTACACTTATCTTAACACTAAAAGCAGGTTTATCTTA
Organism: Spilogale gracilis; assembly: GCA_004023965.1. Taxonomy (NCBI): domain Eukaryota; kingdom Metazoa; phylum Chordata; class Mammalia; order Carnivora; family Mephitidae; genus Spilogale; species Spilogale gracilis. The sequence goes on from PITA01021547.1 coordinate 30,736, forward strand.
AAACATTGAGTAAACCCTTTTGAGCCAAGAAAAACATTGATATGCCTTAGAGATACCCAAATTAGGAATATGAACAGGCTTACTGGGTGGATGTAAGTCAGTGAGAAAGTGAGAGATATAGAGATAGTATACATATATATAAAATATAGCATTTATCAGAATACTATCATCTTAAAAATAAAAAAGGCTAAACATGTAAAATATAATAATAATGTTAAAAATTTAATTACACTTAATTGTTTTTCAAAAAAATTCCACAAGTTGTTGAATTGGCAAAAGCTGAAAAGATAAGTAAGTTTTTGAATAGTGGAAGAATTTTCATAATAATATCTGAATAAAACAAATTAGGAAACAAATGTTAAACTTGATATCTGAATTTCAAGAGAGTTTAGAAATTTTATACTAAGCAACTATACAACTGTGCTCTCTAAATTCCCGACTAATGTTACTCTCCTATAATCGCAATAGGTAATTACCTTGAATTACAGGATTGCAAATCTTTTGTTATCAGTCTTCTGGATCACTCAAACCCCAGGGAAATGTAGGTCTTTTGTATGAGTTAGAAAATTATAACCAGAAAAAATAAGAAGGGCTCTATGCACGATGTAGGATTGTGTTGTCATTGATTCATTTCTCTTGAGACTTCTGATTTATTAGGAAATTGTAAGGTTTTCTTGCATTTTTTAGCTTCCAGATTCATTTTTTATTTTTATTATTTATTTATTTTTATTTATTTATTTTTTTATTGTTACTAATTTTTTTTTTCCAGAGTTCCAAGATTCATTCCCCATTCCCAACACCCAGTGCTCCACGCTTTAGGTGTCCCCAGTACCCACCACCAGGCTCTCCCATCCCTCCACCCCCCTCCCTCCAAGTCCCTCGGTTTGTTTTTGTGTCTAAAGTCTCTGTTGTTTCGTTTCCCTCCCTAGATTACCCTAGTTCCCATTTACTTTCCTTCTCCCACTGTCCTCCAGTTTACCCCTCATGCACCGTAAGTAAGTGAAACCATGCGATACTTGACTTTCTCTTCTTGGCTTATTTCACTCAGCATAATCTCTTCCAGTCCAGTCCATGTTGCTACAAAAGTTGGATATTCATCCTTTCTGATGGAGGCATAGTACTCCATTGTATATATGTACCACATCTTCTTTACCATTCATCTGTTGATGGGCACCTTGGCTCTTTCCACAGTTTGGCGATTGTGGCCATTGCTGCGATGAACATTGGGGTGCATATGGCCCTTCTTTTCACTACATCTGTATCTTTGGGGTAAATGCCCAGTAGTGCAATTGCAGGATAATAGGGTAGCTCTATCTTTAATTTTTTAAGGAATCTCCACACTGTTTTCCAAAGCGGCTGCACCAGTTTAAATTCCCACCAACAGTGTAAGAGGGTTCCCCTTTCTCCGCAGCCTCTCCAACATTTGTTGTTTTCTGTCTTGGTAATTTTGGCCATTCTGACTGGTGTAAGGTGGTATCTTAGAGTGGTTTTGATTTGAATTTCCCTGATAGCTAGTGACGCTGAACATTTTTTCATGTGTCTGTTGGCCGTTTGTATATCTTCTACAGAGAAGTGCCTCTTCATGTCTCTTGCCCATTTTTTGATGTGTTCATCTTCTTTTTGGGTGTTGACTTTGAGTAGTTCTTTATAGATCTTGGATACCAGCCCTTTGTCTGTAGTGTCATTTGCAAATATCTTCTCCCATTCTGTGGGTTGCCTCTTTGTTTTGTTGAT
>PITA01021548.1:0-32465 GCA_004023965.1 Spilogale gracilis
CCCCCCAGGGCACCTGTTGTCCCACCTGCTTCCCCCCCAGGGTACCTGCTGTCCCACCTATCCCCTCAGGGCACCTGCTGTCCCACCCTGAAAAGTAAATCACAGACCCCAGAGCGAGGGCACAGCCTCTCCTTCCCCCTTTCTTTTTTTTTAAATTATTTTTTAGGGGCGCCTGGGTGGCTCAGTTGGTTGGGCGACTGCCTTCGGCTCAGGTCATGATCCCGGAGACCCGGGATCGAGCCCCACATCGGGCTTCCTGCTCGGCAGGAAGCCTGCTTCTCCCTCTCTCACTCCCCCTGCTTGTGTTCCCTCTCTGGCTGTGTTTCTCTCTGTCAAATAAATAAAATCTTTAAAAATAAATAAATAAATAAATAAATAAATAAATAATTTTTTAATTTTTTAAAAAGATTTTATTTCTTTATTTGACAGAGAGAAATCACCAGTAGGCAGAGAGGCAGGCAGAGAGAGGAGGAAGCAGGCTCCTCACGGAGCAGAGAGCCCGATGTGGGAACCGATCCCAGGACCCTGGAAGGCAGAGGCTTTAACCCACTGAGCCCCCCAGGGGCCCCTTCCACCTCTTTCTGGAACTGTGCGTGGGCGGCGGTGCGCAGACCCTGACTTGAGAAAGAGAACCTTAGGGACACTCTGGGTCTTTGTGGCAGGCCTGGGGCAACTTTGTCTCTGTGACAGAAAAGGGGACTGTCCTCAGCTGTCAGAGAAATCAAAACTCCGACACGCGTCTCTTCAGGGTCAAAGCTTCTCAAACACGGGGAGGGTGTTTTTCTGCTTCAGGAGGGAGCACAGGGCATGAACCTCCCCTTACTGTCCCCCTCACCGGCCCCGCCCACATGCCAGTCCTCGCAGAGGGCTGTCCTGCCCCGGGGGCCACATCACTCGATGGCTGTCTGTTCTGACTCCGGAGCTCCTGGCGCCTCCCCTCCGGTGCCCAGAACACCCCCCCCCTGAGAGTGACCCGAATGCCCACACCGCTGACGGGGGTCAGCCTGTTACCGCCTTCTTCAGGGCTGCGGGGACAAGCAAGTCCTGGGCTACCCCGGTGGCAGAGCCTGCAGCCCTCGGCGGTCTCTGGGGGTGGAGGGCAGGTGGGGAGGGCTCGTGGGCCCCCAGTGTGGACTTAAGCCTCCGTCCTGGGAGGCCTTCACTGAGTCTTAGTGACGGCGGGCCGGGAAGGTCTGCTCATCCCGCATCTTCGCAGGGACAGCACAGGGCTCTGAGGTTCGCAGGGACAGCACAGGGCTCTGGGGTTCGCAGGGACAGCACAGGGCTCTGAGGTTCGCAGGGACAGCACAGGGCTCTGAGGTTCGTGCTCAGAAGCCCGTGTGTTTCCCTGGGGCACCTGCTCCATGACGTGATGGACACCGTGCGGGCAATGCCCCGGAGAAGGAGGGGCACGAATCCCTCCGCGTTTCCCCCCAAAGCCCTGTGACGACCAAAGTGGCAGAGCTGGGGGGCTGCCGTCCGGCTCATGCAGCCGCCCCGCGCCCGCTGTGCCCCGCCAGTCCCTCAGCCCCCAGCAGGCTGGGCAAGAGGAGAGGCCCGAGGCCGGTCGCTGCGGCACCCCTTCCCCATTCTGTCTGTCGGCCAGGCAGGGGGCGGAGACGCGGACTCGGCTGCGGAGGAGGAACTCCCCAGTTACGGTGGAGGACGGGCGGAGAACTGGGGCCTCTGGGCCATCGTTTTCCTGTAGCCACACAGTTTTGCAAAATATGGCTTGGTGGGGGCAAGTTTAAATATTATACCAAAATACAGTCTTGCCACGGACGGAAAGACTTAGGGTTTCAGCGTTGCTGAAGTTCTGCGCCTGGCCCAGACCAGGCGACCTGGGGCACTGACCAGTGTGGGTCATCGGCCGACTGCTCAGCGCGGGGGCAGCACTCTACACCCCCAGGAGCCTCTGCCCTCGCACTCGCAGCAATGGGAGCTTGGGGGGGACCCTAGAGAGGAAAGACAGGGGTGTGTCCCTCTCCCCTCTGGCTCCCTGGACAGGCTTGTGGCCCCGGCCTCCAGGAGGCCCAGCCCTGACTGTGCAGTTGTGGTGGCTCCTTGTGGCTCATCTTTAAGCTGCCGTCCACCCTTGGCCTGGCTTCTTGGAACCCTGGGGACAGGTTCTCCCCTGGAGCCTTCCCACACTTGCCGTCAGCCCAGGGAGACCCAGTTAACTTCTGACCTCAGAAGCGTAAGAGAAGAGATGTGTGTTGTTTTAAACCACTCCTTCGGTGGGCAGTTCGTTCTAGCCGCTGAGGGGACTTAAGCCACCACCAGGCGATGGGCTTTATGGGGAGGAGGTCCCCCGCGGTCACACATCAGTCCTCTTCCAGAGCTCCGACGAGTCGCAGATCTCCAAAACCAGCCTACAGTTGGGAACTGCCGCGGGGAGCCTGCAGTCTGAGGAGAGCCGTTCCCACTGAGCAGGAGGAATTTTGGGAGAGGGGCCTGCCAGCTGGAGGGGACCACACAGCACGCATACGTGCTCTTACGTCATGAAATGCTTAAGTCAGGCATGGACCCCTTTATATTATCTAGTAAACCTGTACAAAAAAGGGTGTATCATGCCTCCAAATGGGAAAGCAGCACAGCTTTCCCTAAAAAAAGTAAGTCGTGGAGGCAAGCCAGAGGAGAGGAAACAGGATTTGCTTCGTCTTAAAGTATCTCCCTAAAGATTTTCTGTAATTTCAAGGGGAAAACAGGGCACTTTCCCTTGGAGAAATCTGGACAGACCGCCTGGGTCAAGGGACGGCAATGAGTCTCAGCAGCGGAGATGCGTGGACGCCGCGTGTCCCTGGCCAGCACCTGCCGAGGGACTCTTGCCAAGATGCGCCCACATGCGTTTTATCTCCTCACTTCAGGCACAGTCTCTCACCAATCATGAGCAAATAGTAGAGAAAACCAGACTGAGGGAGCCTCTGTAGGATAACTGAACAAAACTCTTCACAATTGTGTAGTTTGTGAAATAGAGCGTGGGGAATTGTCCCAGAGCACAGGGAACCCAAGAGGCTTGTGAATACGACCCTCACTTGGCAGGGCTGGGGGAGGAGTGGGAAGGACATGATTGGGCAACCGGTGATACATGAGTAAGAATTTTTGACTAGGGACCTCTGGGGGGCTCAGTCAGCTCAGGTCATGGTCCCGGGGTCCTGGGATTGAGTCCCGCACCGGGCTCCCTGCTCTGTGGGGAGTCTGCTTCTCCCTCTCTCACTCCCCCTGCTTGTGCTGTCTCCCTCTGTCTCTGTCAAATAAATAAAAAGAGGTATTGATTAGATAACAGTATTTTATCAACGCTCGTTTTACCCTGATGTAGATAGACATGCTGAGCTTCTGTAAGGGGACATTAGAAACGCACACCGAGCGTTCTTGGGTACAGGGTCATGATGGCTGCTTGCGATTATTTTGAAACAGTCATGAAAAACCAGAGACAAGGTGTGCGAATCAACAGCAGTAAGAAGAGAAGTTCATTACAGTCCAGCTGTCCTAGCAGGTCCCAGATCGCACCGGCTCTGTCCTGGTTAAAAAGGATGAACAGAGCCGCCGAAGTCAAACCTCCGCCGGCGCAAGCTGGGATCTCCCTCCTGCCCTACCCAGGGCTGTAATTAGGGACAGCAGGGAGGGATTTCTCATCTCCTAATCTGAGGCCCTTCAGCCCTGGGCCTGGCCCACTCAGCAGCCCCTTGAAGACACCAGTCGGCGCCTGCTCTGGGACCGTCCCTTGCAGCAGGTGTGAGGAAGGAGCCCAGGCGGGGCTGGTCCCTGGTGGGATAACCTCAGGCCCCGGAGGCCCCTGCTCCCGGTGTCATCTTCGGGTCCAGCGCACGTCAACACGGAATTTTGCAGATGCCGTTCCAGCCCGTTCCAGGCCCGAGCGAGGCCGCCCAGCGCTGAGCGCGGCATGTTCGACCCTGTGCGGACTTGGGCCGTGACTTGACTTCCGAGAGCACGGTAAAGGAGGGGTGAGGAGCGTCGACACGGGGGGGCAGGGCCACGCGGTGCCGGGGTGGGGCCTCACGGTCCGGGTCGGAGCCACGAGGTACCTGGGGGCGGGACCACGAGGTGCCGGGGCGGGGCCTCACGATGCGGGGGCGGGACCACGAGGTGCCGGAGGCGGGCCTTACGGTGCGGGGGCGGGGCTAAGAGGTGCCGGGACAGGGCCTTACGGTGCGGGGGCGGGGTCTCGCGGTGCCGGAGGCGGGGCCTCGTCGTGTTGGGGGCGGAGCCTCGAGGCGCCGGGGGCGCGGAGTCCCGGCTGGAGGGCTCGCGATGTGCTGGGCGCGGGGCGACCTCTGGTGTCCACTGCGCGTCACTGCGGCGCCTCCGTGCCGCCGAGGGGCCGCCGTGCGCACCTGCCGAGCGGGCTGTTTTGCTCCCCGCGGGCTCCGCCGCCCTGTTTGGAAAGGAGCTGGTGTGTGGAGTGCCTTTTCTGGACATGGGCAGCCCCTGCTACCTTTGGGGTTACTTAAAGGAAACTAGGTGTAGGATGTCTTATCGCCCACCGCTCCTTCCTCTCTTTCCTGCCTCTTCCTCCTGCCCTCTCCTTTCTCTCGTGGCGGGTGTGCAGAATGCCAGGGGAGACAGCGTGTCCTTCCCAAGACACCCGCGTGGTTGGTCCGTGTGCGGCCATCTGGTAAGTCTTACGTCCTGTTTGGTGTCGGGCCGGGCTCTCCTCCTCTATGGGATACTGCCAAGGCGTTCTCCCATCTAGACCGGATTCCTCAGGGTGTAAGAGATCGTTCCCTGCAACATTTTACTGGTCACTCAGGCACTGAGCGTCACCTGCTCCTTTTCTGTGAAATGCCTCTTCGTGTCTTTTTCCTGTTTTTCACTAGGCTGACCGTTCCTCTTGTTGATTGACATTCAGATTCTAAATCCTTTAGAGTGAACTTCCGTGTGTGGTATGAGGTGGGGGAGGTAGGAAGGAGGGTCACTCCAAACATCCCTGGAACCTGGGAACATGGGACTCTACGCAGCCAAAGGGACGTGCTTATGTGACTCAGGTTACAGCCCCTGAGGTGGGCACACTGGCCTGGATTCTCCAGGTGGGCCTCATTTAGTCATGTGCGTTATAGAGACTGGGGCCCTTTCTTGGCTGAGGCTGGAGACATGAGAAGAGGCAGGACGGGGACAGTTCTCACTGCCGGTGAGAGACGGAGGAAGGGCCACACGCAAGGCTGCAGGGCCTCGGAAGCTGGGGCAGCCCTCAGCTGACAGCCCTGGGACGTGGGGACCCCGGGTCTACACCGCAAGGAGCTGAGTTCCGCCAGCCCCCTAGCGAGCAGGGAACGGACCCTCCCTTGCCACGTCCAGAGGGCCCAGCTGTGCCCACGTCTCCGTCCGGGCCCAGGAGGACCCACCGTGGACTTCCGGACCTCCAGGACTGACAGATAATGAATTACTGTTGTTGAAGCCTCCACATTTGCTGGCGTTTGCTGTGCGCCACCAGGAAAGGAATCTAATAGGGATCCAGTCCGTGTTCTGCTCTGCTTATCCCAGGGAGACGCCCCTCCTTCCCCACCACCTGCTGTCCTCCCCATCCAACTCCACTTCTGGTCCCCTCTGCTTCCCGTTGCAAACACCCTACGCATCAGAGGTGCTGCCCCCGGCCCCTGCGCCGGCTCCTCAGCCGCGAACTTGCCGGCTTTCCCACGTACCTGAGCTGCAGCCGTGGCCCTTCCAGCCCTCCCTTCAGGGCTGGTGGAGCTCCGGAGACCTGCCCCTCCCGCAGGCTCAAGGCAGTGCCTGGCCTTCATGGCGCGCGCGGGCGCCTGAGGTGCCACATTGCAGGCTTGGCTTCCTGCCAGGCGGGTTTAATGGGCAGGAAAGCGGACTTGGAAAATAGTCACTACTGCAGTCTAGCTGAGCACGGCGTTCCGTTAGCTTCAGGTGAGCACCGTCGTGGCTCCGCCGCCCCGTGTCCCCCGGACAACGGCATTACGATATTGCCCTACACCCCGTGCTGCGCTTTTCATTTCTGTGACTCACTTGCTTGAGAGCTGGGAGTGTGGCCCACCCCGCAGCCCCCTGCCCTGGAGCGGACTCGGGTGGGGACAGGGGTCGCCTACAGAACTTCGCAAGGACGACAGGCTCCTCCGGCTGCAGCCAGACCGGCTTTATCTTCTTGTGAAAGGCGCCTGTGGGTCTTGTTTGAATTTAACGTGAGGGGGAAAATAAAGCGCTGAGTGCAAGGGGAGGGTGTAGGACACTTCAGGCCAGTAAAGGGGATTATGCACGTGTCTCCCAGTTCGAACCGGACGCCCTCAAAGGCTTTTCTTTTGGAACCATCCAAGAGACTCCTTCCTTGTCTCTCTTTCCTGACCAAGGTGATGGCGGGCAAAGCATTAAGGAGGCAGGATGGAGGACTGGAACGGACTTTGCCCAGGGAGGGTTCCCTCGGGCCCTGGGGGTGACCAGCCTGGGCCTGGGAGAGTCTTAAACCCTGAGCAGGAAGCAGCCGAGCAGAGAAAGCGGAAGCCATGGTAGGTGGGAGTGTGCGTGACACACGGAGTCCCGCTGCTGACCCTGCAGGGAGCTCTCAAAGGCAGGAGCCGGGTGTGTGCTGGGGCTGTGGGGACACGTCAGTGCTCACCGTGACCATCTTGTTTGAACAGCGTCACCGAAGTTTCTGGAAACGTTGGGGCTGGAAGACTGTGTGTCCCTGAGCGTGGTTGTGGCTGCGAGCCTCAGCAAACCAGGCTCCAGCTTGGAGCTGAGAGAATTCGCTGTCCAGGGAGGTGAAGAAGAGGAGGCGAGACGCGCAGCACGCTCTGCGGTTGCCGGCTCCGGGGCGGCTCGCCGTCCTCAGACTCGCAGGCCGTCTCATGGTCCCAAGACGGCTGCCTCTGCTCCAGACATACAGACGGCCCTCACAACAGCCAGGGAGAGGAGGTGGGCTCTTTTCCTCATGTGTCCTTTTAGGCTCGAGGAAGCCATTCCTAGAGCCCCCTGCAGCTTCCCCCTGAGGTCTCACTCGGAACCAAGCCTGAGAACTGATGGCCACCAGGACTGGCGGCTTGAACTGACCACTACCAAGCAGACGTGTAGGATGGGCCTGAGCTCTGGTCCCGGTTTATCCAGGAAAAGAAGGAGCAAGGGGGCCCAGGTGTGGCTGGTGAGCGGCCCCCGCGAGAAGCTGCCTGTCGTCCGGGTGACGTGGAACGTGGGCGCCGGAATGCCGGGGGGCCATTCTCCTGTCACTGGGTGACCGCAGACACACTCGGGTTTGGACTGCGGAGGGCCCAGCGCATGGGGGACCAGAGACAAAACTCGCTCGCCCGCCACTGTGGCTCAGAGGCCGAAGGCAGCCCGCACAGGGCACAGCCCAGAGCTGCCCTGGGCACAGGCACACAGGACACAGCTCGCAGGAGCCGATGGGCCGCGGACGCCGGGGGGCTGAGGTTCCAAGACCAGGAAGAGGAGACCTTCCCGGAGGAAGTGACTGGGGAAGACGTGCCCCACGCCCGGAAGCCCGAGGGGGCCCTCATGCAGCAGGACAGGGGTCTGGAGAAGGACATGGAGGAGGGCGTCTCTGAGATGAGGTGGGCTGGCCAAGCTGGGGCGGGGACGGTGCGGGGACAGCAGGGGTCCCATTCCGGCCCCAGGGCTGCGGTGGGGGGTGTGTGTGTGGTCCCGTGAGCCCTGAGGGGACCGGAGTGCCCCGTGAGCTGTGCGGGAGCGGAGGGTGGCCCCTCGCGGCCTCTGAGGCCGAGGTGGGCAGACGCAGCTCTGTCCAGGACATGGGGTTCAGGGTTTGAAACCCTCGAGAAGCACGATTTGGGGAGCTGGGCAGACAGGGTTCGGGCTCTGGAGTTGGGAAGTCAGGCAGGAGGCCCTCCGTCACAGAGAAAGAGAAATGGGGAGAATGTCCCGACTCAAAGCCAAAACCGCCCCCAGTACCCCCAATGCCCAGAGCGTTTGAGGTGGCGCGGACCATGCACTCCGGGCCCGGCGCTGACCGGCCGGCTGGGCCCTTGCAGCTGTGTTTGTGGCAAATGGCTGAGCCCTGGGAGGAAGCAGGCGCCCTCTCCCCTGTGGGACTCCGATCCGTGCTCTGAGAACCTGCGTCCCTCCCGCCGGCTCCCACCGCGCCCACACTCTGGGTGCACGTCAGCTCTGGCCGGGCCGCAGAAGAGCCTCTCCCCCTTGGCCCTACCCCCACAGTGCAGAGGAGCCCCCGCCCCCACTCTCACACACGCACACGCACACGCACGTGGCGGCCGGCGATGTCTGCTGTGGGGCAAGAGCGCAGCCCAGTGAGAGGGGCCCAGGGAGGGCCCTCGGCCAGCGGTGCCACCCCGCAGGGGAATCAGCAGGTGTCTCAGCCCCGGTCTCTGGGCTGCCTGAGTCCTTATTACCTGCCCGCGAGATTAAGTCTGCTGCAGTTCTCTACAAGCCCTGGTGTGCAGGGGCCCGGCCCCCCCGTTTGCAAAGGGCCACACAGTGATGGCGGGGCCTGGTCGCAGCCGGGACCTCTACTCCGGGGTCCGCCGTGTCAGACACGAGAGGCCTCTTCTCGCCGGGCAGGGCCCTGACCCACTCACCACCCACCTCTCCCGAAGCCGGCTGTCCATCTCCCGGAGGTTCCCCAGCATCCCCTCGGCCAGAGGGAGGAAGAGGAGGAGGAGAATCTTTGAGCTGGCAAAGCCCAAGACCAGCCGGCAAGTCTTAAAAGACAGGTGAGGCCTGCGGGCGCTGTTGCCGGAGGCAGGGGTGGGCCCACGAGGAGGAGGGCAGCTCCTGGGGTCTGCCCATGCTCCCCCACCGCTTGGCGCCCCTGTCCCATCTGTCACCCATGCGATGAGCTGGGCAGGTGCAGAGGGCGGTGAGAGGTCAGGTTCCGGAGGAGGGACCGGGCGGCCGCGGGGCGCCGGTGGAGGTCAGGGTTCCGGAGGAGGGACCCGGCTCGGGCCTGTCTCATCGCAGGACGGGGTGCTGCTGTAAGGGCTATGCCTGGGTGTCCCCGTGCCAGAGGAACTTGCAGTTCTGTGTCTACTGGTAAGTCCCAGGGTGCCCCTCCATCGGCTGCCATGGGGGGACACGCCCCAGGGATCCCTCCTCCTCGCCAGGGGCCAGGATTGGGAGGAAGGGCCCTGTGATGGGGTCTCCTCGCTCCGAGGGCCATTCCGAAGCCCACCCTGGTGCTCTGGATGCCCGTCCGCCCGGCTGAGACGTGGGTCTGTCCCCGTGATAGGGCCCTGGGCCCTGCTCTCAGCTGTGCCTATTTTCTTTCTTCAGCTCTCCCTTCTCTGCACCTCAGCCCTGCTCGAAATCATCCACATTTCCCCACATGCCTCTCCGACCTGTTCCTAGCCACATTCTCTCGACGTGTCTCTCCTTCCTCCTTCCTGCGGCGCCCGGCCGCCCCTCACGGTCCCCGCGTGTCTGTGCGTGCGATGTGCCCTCCGGTCTGCTGTGGAGCAGGCACAGGCTTCTTGACGCTGAGCCCCTCGCTGTGTTCCAGGCCTTCCGTGTACTGGACGGAGAGGTTCCTCGAAGACACGACTCTTACCATCACAGTGCCAGGTGGGCGGAGCCTGCCCCTCTCCATCAGGGTCACCTCTGGTCACCCAGCTCTGGTGCTGGGACACCCCCATTCCACTCCAGGCTAGGGCCCACATTCAACCGAGGCCATCCAGCTCGGCTCTGCCCCAGCCCTAACCTCACCAGGGTCCCCTAGGGCTGCTTCCCCAGCCCCGTCTCCAGGGTCTGTGTCCTGGGGAGCCAGGAACACCAGGTGCTTGTCCTGGGGTGAGGGGTGGGGGCACACTCTCCAGGGGAAACCCCAGTTTGCACCACAGCCAAAGGGATTAAAAGATCGTCTGCCTTCCTCTCTACAAGGGTTTCCACACTTTTTGAGGGCAGTGGATCCCTTCAAAGAAAGCATTTCAAGAACTCTCTTCCTGGAGAGAGGTCGTAGGGCAGACCCCGAGCCCCCATGCAGCCCAGGTTTGTACAGACTGCAGACCAAAGTCCACCTGCCCAGCCACTGGGGTGTTGCGGCCGCACTGAGCTCTGCGGAGGAACCCATGGGCTTGAGAGCCCGTCCCAGCCCTGCTGCTCCCGTCGATGTGCCCCGAGTGAGGGACTTCAGGCGCCTGAGACCATTGTCCCCGGAGAGGGGACAACAGAAGTCTGAAGGCAGCTGGCGTTCACGTCTCTCGGCCCTCAGTGCCTACCCTGTGCCTCTCAGCCCAACTCCAGCCGGAAGGGAGCCCCTGAGGCGGGCAGGCTTCTCAGGGCGGCTCTTTTCTATCCTGCACAGAGGTGTCCCGCCGAGTGGAGGAACTGGCCCGGCCCAAAAGGTTCTACCTGGAGTATTACAACAACAACAGGTGAGGGAGGGGATGGGCAGGCGCTCCCAAGGCCCGGTCGGCAGAACACCTCTCCCTGCCTTCCCGCCACGGGGTGTGGCCTAGGGCCAGTCCAGGTCCTGGGAACAGGTGACCTGACTTCTAGGTGGCCTGGCCACGTCCCAGCTGGGGGCCCGTAACCCTGTGAGCCACAGCGTGCACCTGCCGGGCAGCTGGAGGTGGAGAGCATACCTAGCGCAGCACCCGACCTACCGAGCGCTCAGCACCCGTTACTCACCACCATTCTGGATCTGGCTGGCCCTAAGCAGCCAGCAGTCCTAAGACCTTACTTTAGGTACAACACCTTCTTATCACTTGGTTCAAAGCAATCTTTAGAGTTCTTGAGATATAGATCTTAATTACCTATTTTTATGCACATAAAAGCGAAAATAATAACAGATAAATGACCTGGTGGTAAGTTGATGTCGACAAGTTTCCTCGTGGTTGTTACTGCCCGTCTTTGTGAGTCAGTGTGACCCGAGAGAGCTTGAACTGCAGACTTGGCGTCTGCAGACCCAAGAACGCACGGCACGCCCTGGCGGCACGCGGAGGGGACAGCCGGGGACCCTGACGCTGGGGACAGCATTCGTCCGCTGCCTTCCAACTTCAGGAGGCGCCGGCCCACACCCTCTTATCCCCGACGTCCAGTCTTGGCCCGGCCCCAGCAGGGGTGTGGACGAGAGGCCCTAGGAGCCTGTCACCACCCAGGGCTTAGAGAGGCACCGAGCGGGAAGATGGCCGCCACACGATGAGCGGGGATGGCCTTGCGCCGTCCTTGAGGGGCTCTCATTTAGGGATTCTTTGCCGAAGCCCTTCCTGGAGAGGTTTTCAAGACGCTCCACCGTCCCGGGCTGTCCCTTATCCCGGACTCAGAGACAGGCTAGGAGGACATGACGAGGGCGGAAGACAGGGTCACACCCCCGGCTGAGCTGTGCGTGTCCCTTAGGACCAGCCCCGTATGGCCCGTCCCTCGGTCCTCCCTGGAACACCAAGCTTCCGGTCGCCTGAGGGAACTGGCCGCCCCGAGAGTCCGGAATAGCATTTGGAGCATAAGCATGTCGGAGGTCGGTGCCTTGCGGTGGTCTGGCTCTCCCGGGGGCGGCGTGGGGGCGCGTGGGGGGGCGCAGCTCTCAGTGGAGCTGAGCGGGAGTCGCGGGGTCTGCCTGCTCGGGACAGAGCTGGGGTTTCCTCTCTGCAGGGCCTTGAGGGCGCTCAGGGAGCCCCTCCCCTGCCCGTTTCAGAGGAAATGACACGGTTCAGCCCCCCACCCAGGCCTGTCCCCATTCCCCCGCGTTTCCCTTCTCCTGAGCACGTGAGAAGGGACGGAGCTCTCCCCGCCCAGCTCCCGTCTGCGGCCCTCCAGCATGGGGCCGCCACGCCTTGGAGCACGGGGCCGTGGGGTCCGCTCAGCCCTGAAGGACGAGGGGCGTTCCAGTTGTTCCCAGTTCGGGGCTCTTACGAATAAGGCTCCTCGTCGTGATTTAATCTGCGCTGAATATGTTGATGGGTTTTCACATTGCTGCTTTCCAGGACCCCCATTCCAGACGTCACCCCGTTTCTCTTCTCACTCCTCAGCACCCACCTCTGACTTCCGTAATAACTAGCAATGCCACCTTAATACCCACATACCCAGTCTGTGCTCACTTTCCCCAGGCGTCCCCTCAACAGCCCTTGATGCCAGTCTGCTTGACAGGACCCAAAGGAGGGCGCTGTCCTCGACCTGCCCCACCTCTCACCTGGAGAGGCCCCTGCTGTTTCCTGGGTGGCCCGCCTTGCGGTTGCCGGTTCAAGCCTGCCCCGATGCCTCTTCCCTTCTGTGCGCCGAACTCCTCCATGGTTCCCAGTCTTCGGGAAAGTCCAGATTCCCAAGCTGAGAACTGAGGTCTCCTCCTGACCTCTCCCCCTCACGTACCTGCTTTGTTGAGGTACACGCAGGACCCTCGATGAGCGGGTCTTTGGCCACGCAGGCCCTGCCACCCAGAACGCCTGTCCCCTCTCTATCTAGCCCCTCTGTCCTCAAGGACCTTCCTCTCCTTGCCTGACCCCCCCTGCTTCCAGCCAGGCTGGTGGGAGCCCCGCCTCTAGCCTCCAACACCCCTGCACGCTCCTTCGCTCCTTCCCAGCCTGTAGCCTGTGTCTGTCAGGACTCCCGACTCTCCCACCAGAGTGGGAACAGCCTGAGGGTGGGGACCACATCTTTCTTGCTTTTTGTGGCAATATTCCCGAGCTTCTGTCACTGTGTGTGAGCCACAGGCTGGCCACCAATGTCAGCCGAAGGCGTGGACAGGTGAATGTTCCCCGCCCGCCCACCCCTGCAGGGGGCATTGCCATTAGACGCACGTCCAGCCAAGCAGTCGGGCCTGAGCTGTGTCTGTGTGGGGGAGAGAAAGGAGGAGGGGAGAGGAAGGAGGAGAAGGAAGGAGGAAATGCAGGGCTGAGTAGAACGCAACATTAAAACACCAAGATGCCTTTGAGAAGAGTGATTTTTAGGGAGGACAATTTTAAGAGGAAAGGGACTCAAATTTCAGGCTGACCCTGGAGGTCATTTCAGCCAAGCCCTGCTTCCAAGAAGGCTCCCGCTGAAGGACCGCGCAGAGCGCGTCCCTCAAACTCGAGACACTGTGAGTGCCCCGTCTGCGGTCCCAGCACTGGACCTCCTCCAGCCCACGCACAGGGCTACTCAGACCTAGTCCTCTCTTTGAGGACAAAGCCTTCCAACAGCTAGTCTGGCTTCCCCCTTCCCTCTCCAGAAGCCTCAGGAATGGCCGGCTCGTCTTCGCCTTGTCCCGGTCCCAGACGTTCAGAACGTCGCTCTGCCCTCTCCAGTTCCTCGCCAGGTGGCCCGCTGCACACGCGTGGGAGCCAGCTGGGGCAGGCGGGTCAAGGAGGAAGGTGGACAGGGCACAGGCTGAAGGAGCAGCCTGGGAGGAATGGGTCTTGAGGGCGCTTTTTGGGGGGCAGGGGGATGATGCTTAGCTCCGTTTAGATCTGCCTTTGACACAAGCATCAGTTCTGGTCGTGCCTGGATTCCCTGGAAAACGCTCACAAGTCATCCACGGAGTTTCTCAGTGAAGCGTCAGGCTTCCCTCCCCATCTGGAGCAGCGTGGCCTCGTTGCCATCATTGTGAACTTTATCGGTATCTAGGCCCACCAGCGATCACCATCGCACCTTGTGTCTTCAATACGCACACATGGCGTGTTAGCTCTCTTGCTTTCCCTCAGCATCTGTGTTCTCGAGCGCTGCCCATGACACCTGCAGGAGCAGGTTTTACCGACCAGATGGCACGCTGCAGGACGGATGTGCCGTGATGGGTTTACCCGCCCCCCCCCCGCAGACAACCTGGTTGCCTCCAAGCCTTCGGCACGGTATTCAAGCTACATGACTATCGCTGCCTTCGTTTCCTTCTGCGTCAGGGTAGGGGGTTTCTCTATATGGTGGTCTTCAAGTGCCCACGCGTCCGACTCGAGGACAAATGCTTTCTGAAGTGCTCGTACTGATTCACTCTCCTACCTGCCGTGCAGGAGGGTTTTCTCTCCTCCCATGTTCTTGCCAAGGCTTGACCATTTTTTTCAGACTTTTTCATTTTTGCCAAGTTTGTTGGCATGGAGTGATATTTTCTTGTTTTAATGTATATTTCCCTGGTCAGCAGAGGATTATGGATCCTTTAGGTTTACTCTCCTATATGATTAGCCCAGTCCCCTACCTGTTTTTGGATTATTGATTTGGAAGAACTCTTTATATATGATAGCTATTAATCCTTTGCTGACCTAATTGCAAACTAACTCCTTCCCAGTGAGTCCTGGGTCTCTTACTGTGATTATGGGATCTTTCTGAGCCAGGGGCCTGTAACGAATCACGGACTGTTGCACTCCTTCCCTGTGATTGTTTCCAGGTGTCCCAGGTATCCAGGGCAGCCCAGACGGCCATCCCCAGCCCCAGGATCCTACAGCTGGCAGAACCCAGGTCCCCCGCCACCCTGTTGGAAGAGTGGGACCCCATGCCCAAACCCAAGCCGCACGTGTCAGACTACAACCGCCTCCTTCACTTGGCCAGTAAGTAGTTCCGCTCCTTAGTAGGCTCTTGTGTCCTTCCGCACCGGCCATGGGCCGTGGGGTAGGGTTCTGCCCAGAGACCTGGGCTCCAGGTCTGCTTCTTCCCGATGCAAGCTTCTCTCTTCCTTCATCCTCTCCCCAGACTGCAGACGAGTTGTCCAGGCACCTGTGTGCTGTTCCCAGCGTGGGCCAGCCACGCTCTGCTGGGAGCTGAGTGGGGGCGGGGGGCAGTGCCCTGGGAGCAGAACCGAGAGGAGTCGTGGCCCGAGTGCTTCTCCTGGCCAGGGCACAGCTGCCCCATGTTCCTCCCCCCACAACCCCTCTGGAGCCCATCCTCTGTCCCTGGACCAGAGTTGTAACCATGGCCCTGATCCCGGCAGCACCGTCACCTGCCTCCACGTGGCCGTCAGAGGCCCCCTGCTGGACACAGCCCGCCTTCTCTGCTCATGACCCTCCCAGGGCTCCTGCCTCCCTCCTGTGGCCCACGGGACCTTGTGGTCTGTCCCCTGGCCGCCTTGACCTGCCTCCATTCTGCTCGGGCCTCCCCGCTGGCCCTTCCCGTGGCCTGGGATGCACTCCGCAGACACGGGCTCCATCCTCTGCCCCTTGGTGAGGCCCCTCAGTGCCCTATTTCACTCCACAACCTGTGCCCACCTTCGGCCACCCGTGAGCCCCTGTCACTGTTCTTGTCTTCCCCACAGCACCACATACTGACCTGCCTCACGATCTGTTTCTGGGTGTGTTCATCACGTGTGTCCGTTATTACGCCAGGCCCGAAATGTCAGAGGCCCTCAATCACCAGAGAGCCTGACTGGCTGTTCTGCTCACTCTGTCATTCTCCAGGTTCCCTACATTCTTTTGTTGTTGTTGTTGTTGATTTACAGCAGCTCTTTACATAAGATGATCACTGACCCTTTGTTGAGCACATTGCAAAATAACCTCTTCCCGGTCTGTCTCTCTTCTTTCAACTGTGCTTCTGAGATCTTTGGTTGGTTTGTTTGCTCATGTGTCTCTTCCCTTCATCTTCCTTAAACGAAGCGCTAAGAGGAAGGGAGCACGGAGCACACGTGTGCGTCTGCATTGGGCTACCGTGTTGCTCTCCCTCTCACACACGTGTGGGACATAGACACGCGTGCCGTGGTGTGTGTGCGCCTCCGTGCCCCAGATGTACCGGTAAATAGACAGGCGTGGACCGTGCTCGGCGGGGCGGGGTGAGGTTGTCTTCCTCACAGAGTGGACTTGTGCCCTCCCCCCGGGGGCCGACTCCTGTGCTTTCAGGAGAGAGACGACCGCGCGGGGCTGTGCAGGCGGGACGAGGGCCCATGGCGCCTGCTGCTCTGCGTGTGTCCACAACGTGCTTGGTGGCGGGGGACGGTCACCGCCCCACTGTTGAGTTCTCAGTGGCACAGCCTTCTCTTAAATTCATTAATGTATTTTGAGAAAGAGAGAGAGGATCCGAGACAGACTGTGCTCTGAGTGTGGAGCCCGACACGGGGCTCGGTCTCAGGACCCAAGCCTAAACCAAGAGCCGGATGCTTCGTGGACCGTGCCCCCCAGGAGCCCTGTCACTGACAGAGTATTAAAGCCCAGATCTCAGATCTCGGTATGTGGGAGTGCTCCTGAATTCTCAGAGGGATTCAACGGAGCGGGGAGTCTGGGCCGGGTCTTCCCGGCCTGAGGGGCCACCCTCCTGCTTCGCCCCTTCCCTTTGGGCACATCACCTTGCAGCTCGGCCCAGCCGCGGTGGCCCCTCCCCCGAGCCCTGCCTGCACGTGAGCACATGCCAGCCTGCTGGGAGGGCCCTGCCCGCCAGCTCTGCAGTGAGGGCTCACCTGCTGAGAAGGGGGCTGGCCGTTCCCATTTGCATGGAGGCTGTGCACAAAGGGCCCTTAGAAAGAAGACTACAGCGCCCGCCCCGTGCCCAGCGTCCTGATGCTCCCAGACACAGGCCCCGGCCAGGCCACAAGCTGCAGGACGGCGTGGCGGGGGGGCAGGGGAGGAGGCCTGTGGGAGCCTGGAGGCGACAAGAGGGAGCCACAGGCCTCTGCCCCTGAGAGTGGGCAGTCCCCAACAGCAGCCACTGGCCCTGGGTGGCCATTTCAGTGACATCGAAACCAGTCACTCAGTTGATCTAAGTGAGTTCATCAATTTCATTACAATTGAATCAAATAAAAGTCCAGCCCATATCGGGCACTCTAGTCACACAGGGCCCGTGGGCGCCATGCCACCCAGAGAAGCCAGGCCAGCCACTGCCTGGGAGCTGCCCCTCGGCCCTCCCTCCGGCCGGCTTCGCAGCGCCATCCGCTCGCCCCCTCCCCACTGTAGCTCTGAGCAGGGAGGGCGGGAGGGGAAGGGGCTGGTCAGGGCCCCGGGGCACCCTCTGCCGCCGGGCTCTGTGTCCCTGTGTGGGACCTGCGGCCACTGGGAAGAGTTTTTCTGGACAATTCACCGCTTTAAAGTGTACAGGATGCGGCAGTAAAATAACAAAGTGCACAGTTTCATCGTGCTCGCTACATTCCCAGGGTTGTGCCTCCTTCCCCACAGTCAGGTCTAGAAGAGAAACCCCATCTCCGTTCTCCTTAGTCGCCACCCCTCATCACCCCCTCCCCGCCCCCCCCCCCCGCGAGCCCCCTTCCCTCCGTGAATGTGTGGGGCCTTCTGGGTCTGGTTCCCTCCTGAGCTGGGAGTGTCGGGCTCGGGGTCGTCCCCGGGGCGGCGTGCGGGTACAGCCGAGTGATGGTCCAGCGAGCGGATGGGCCATGCTGTGTGTCTCCACTCTCCTGTCAGGGGCAGCCCACGGATCTTGGGAGCCTTGACCTCCACAGGCCTGAGCGGCCGCACGTCCAAGACCCCAGTGCCTGACGCTGTCCCCCTCTCCTGCCCTCTGCAGCGCCCAAGGCCCAGTCGGACCAGTGTGTTCCTGACCGAGATCCGCGTTGGGAGGTCCTGGATGTCACCAAGAAGGCCGTGGCCAGTCCCCGGATCATCTCCCTGGCCAAGCCCAAGGTGCGCAAGGACCTCAACGAGGGCTATGACCCCTATTACATTTCCCCCGCGTCCCTGGTGGCTCAGGCATCCCCTCGCCTGTATGAGCTCGCCACCCCCAAGAACATCACCAAAAAAGTGTGAGTGACCCAGGCCTGGCCTCTGAGCCCCATTCGCAGTAAACACCCAAGTGCATCATAACCCTGTGTGTGGATGGCTCTGAGTGTTTCCGCCCGAAGGCGGGAGGGCAGGCTGGACGGCCCAATGGAGGAAGAGGAGGAAAATAATAATACTGATGTCTGCATCCACCTGCGATGTGTATGGCCCTGTTATTCTCCAAATCACTCTCCCCGCCCTCGCCCCTCCCTCCACTCCAGAACTTTCACTCTGGATCCCCTGTGCCCACACTGGCCTACCCAGCGACATCTAGGTGTCTCCACACACCTCAAACTCAGTGACCTCCATAATAAAACCAGCTGATGCCTATCACGTGACTTCTTGATCTTTACAGCGACCCAGGGACGGGGGCCGTAAGTGCATCCACTTTACAGAGGTAGGCCCTGAGGCTCAAGGACGTCGGGAAAGACGCACAGCCTCCTCTGGGCCTCCCGGGGCTGCTGCCACCGATGACCTCTCACACTGATTCCCTGCCAGTTCTGGGCTTGGACGTCTTAAAACCCCGACGTGGGCAGGGCTGGTCCCCCCGGGGGCCCCAGGCGGACCCCGCTCCTGCCTTTCTCTGGCCCGAAGTGCCCCTCTACCCTCCGAGCCGACGGTGCGGGGTCTGCCCGTCTCTGGGGCTCCTGCCCTCTCTCCCTCTGTGAAGACCTGGTGGGGACGCGGGCGCCCCGGGAGCCCAGGGTCACCCGCACCTCGGGGCCGTGGCAGGACGATGGCGTGGGCGTCTTTGGAAGCTCTTATTCAGCTGATCCCAGAACCCCTCCACAGCGGCTCCCCCAGGCCTGCCCACAGCTATGCGTCTGAGATCCGAAGTATGACCAGACATTGACTCGTTTGATAACTTGAAGAATACTTATTGACTACTTATAGGTGAACAGCTAAGCAGCTGTTCAGAAGTGAAAGTCAAAAAAGAAAAACAAAACCCACCCACATCCTCTGGATCCAAGAATACAAATCGGCAACTGAGGCTGGGCTCCCAGCTCGGAGTCTGTGTGGGTTACTGCACAAATGTCTCTTAAAAAAAAAACAACACATATATTTTATTTTATTTTTAAGTAATCTCTCCACCCAGGGTGGGGCTCGAACTCACCCCGAGACCCAGAGTCCTAGCCCGGCGCCCCTGCGTGTTTCTGGAAGAGGGGAGGGAGACGGTCAGAAAGTCCTTGTGAAAGCAACAAATGGAGGCGTGTGTAAGGATGGGGCAGGAGTGGCCAAGCAGGACCCAAACCCCTGCTGATGCCGTGAGGTCTCCTCCTGAATTCCGCAGGCTGGAGTATGTGGTCCGTCTGAACGACGCTGCAAAGCCGCCTGAAGTCTGTGGTCACGGCGTCCCACGTGGCATGAAAGGCTTTGAGGTAGATGGGTCTTTGCCCTGGAACACCTGGATGGGTGTCCTCCCAAGGAGGGACATTTGGCTCCAGAGAAAGAAGGGCCAAGGGCACCAGAGCATTCGGAGGAGAGGTTCTGCTCTCGAAGGGAGCGTGTTCCCCTTTCCGGGCCGTGCGGGCACCTCGATTCCTGCCCCGGGAATTCCGAGAGTGTGTGGTTTTATCGACCACTTTCCTAGCGATTTGTTATAGCAGCAAGAGGGGGCTCGCACACACGAGGGGCCCTAGAGACCCGCCCCTCCCGCACGGTAGAGTAGCGAGCTGTCCGGCAGCCCTGGGCGGTGGCATTGTCGACCTTAGGGACCTTCAAAACTAGACCAAATGGAAGTGGTAAACGCTTTTTTGAATTTTATTTATTTATTTGATAGAGAGAGAGAGACAGAGAACAAGCAGGGAGAGGAGCAGAGGGAAAGAGAGAAGCAGACTCCCCCAGAGCAGGGAGCCCAGTGCAGGGCTTGATCCTAGCACCCCGGGGTCATGACCTGAGACAGAGGCAGACACCCAACAACTGAGCCACCCAGGTGCCCCTGAATGTTGTGGTTGCTGTTGTTTTAAGATTCATTTTTAAGTCATCTCCACTCAGAGTGGGGCTGGAACTCACAACCCCAAGATCGAGCGTCACATGATCTTCTGATGGAGCCAGCCGGGTGCCCCCAGAGCATCCAACCCAGGGGAAAGCCCCGGAGGACGAGCCCAGAGGACCTCTGGTCAGAGACCAGCGCCGACTTTTCTGTTCCTATTCAAGCTGAGAACACAAGCTTCACACTAAGGGATCTTCATAAGTTACAATGTAACTAGCTTCTGCTCAGACTCTGACAGCCTGGTGGTTCTCAGCTCTGTTGAGATACCGGGCACAGGAGGCGAGATTTCCACTTCTCAGGCACAGCTTCATGGGCCTGCAGGTGGGAACACAGCCCGGCTCACAGTCAAGAGAGACAACAGTCTCGTCTGCCCCCGAATTCCCCGGTGCTGCTCTGCGGTCCGTGAGGTCCCCCATCCCACGCCTCTGTTCTCTGTCCCCACAGCCTGGAATTCGCTAGAACACTGGGAAACCAGGAAGCTGCATACCGGAGGAGGACAGTGCCGCGTGACTGTCTTGGTCTCCCTTCGGCTCGTTCCTACTTTACAGCACGTGGGTGGGATTCGCCTGGTCCTCCGTCCTGAGGGTCGCTCTGAGTTTGGACTGTTCCCAGCTTGGGAGGAGCACTCAGACTAGCTCTTCGTCATCTTAATGCTGCACTTTAAAATTGCCCGCCTTGTTTTGTTTGCTCTTTAAATCTTTCAAACTACGACCCGCCTTCAGGAAGCAGATTTGGAGACCGAGACGAGGGATGGGAGTGTTCCTGGGGCCCACACCCGCCAGGCAGGGAAGGAAGACGGGCTGGACCGGGGGACAGCAGGCCTCGGTGATGACCCTGTAGGGGCCTCTGGAGCTTGGGCGTTGTTCCCTGTTGGCCACAGGGGCTGGCTGTCCGTACCTCCATGGACGAGACCCTGGGTGTGGGCAGCCTCTGTGAAGGAGGGGGCCTCCCTCTGGCCGAAGGCAGGGCCTGAGGCACTCTCGGCTTAGAGCCACCAGCCCCCAGGCCCCCAGCAGCTGGGAGAAGTGCTGCTTCCCTAGCTTGGGGGGCTTGGATGGCGAAGCCCCACGCAGTGTGTTCCGGAAACATCTCACCTTGGGCTCGGCCTCTTTTCCTCTCCTTTAAGACTTGGCTAAGGACACAGCTTTCTACGTTCTCAGCTTTCTTTTACTTTTTATTTCGAAAAGCATTCAGGTTGATAGGAGAAAGAGAGCTCCACCTACCCTTTCCCAGATTCAGATTCAACATTTTGCCCCATTTGCGTTGTCATCCGCTCTCCACCCCGTGCGTGTTTTGTAGGTACAAACTACACTTTTCTGAACCGCCGAAGGGGCATCATGGCACCTCACCCGTGTCTCAGTCCCTTTGGGCTGCTCTATCGAAAATGCCAGAGGCCAGGTGGCTTATAAACAACAGCAGTGTATTTTCCATGGTTCTCGATGCAAGATCAAGGTGCTGGCTGTCTTTCCGCCGTCTGCTCACAGGGCGGAGGACCAAGCACACTCTCTGGGGTCTCTGTTATAAGCCCGCTCATCCCATTCATGTGGGTTTTACTCTCGATACCCTGGTGATCTCCCAAAGGTCCCGCTACCAAATACCCTCATGTTGGGGACTAGATTTCAATATAGGAATTCTGGGGACACACAGTCTATTTTAACCCCAAAATATATCAGTGTAAATTTTTAAAAATGTATTTATTTGACAGAGAGAAACACAGCCAGAGAGGGAACACAAGCAGGGGGAGGGAGAGAGGGAGAAGCAGGCTTCCCGCCGAGCAGGGAGCCCGATGAGGGACTCGATCCCGGATCTCCGGGATCATGACCTGAGCCGAAGGCAGATGCCTAACGACTGAGCCCCCCAGGCGCCCCATCAGTGTAAATTTTTCTACAGAACCACAGACCAGTTCTCAATCTCAGTAAACTTGACATTGATCTAACCTACATCTGAATTCTAGTTTTTTTAATTTAATTTTTTAAAAGATTTTATTTGTCAGGGGCGCCTGGGTGGCTCAGTTGGTTAAGCAACTGCCTTCGGCTCAGGTCATGATCCCGGAGACCTGGGATCGAGCCCCACATCGGGCTCGCTGCTCGGCGGGAAGCCTGCTTCTCCCGCTCTCACTCCCTCTGCTGTGTTCCCCCTCTCCGGCTGTGTTTCTCTCTGTCAAATAAATAAATAAAATATTGAAAAAAAAGATTTTATTTGTCAGAGAGAGAGAGAGCACACAAGCAGGGGGAGAGAGACAGGCAGAGGCTGAGGGAGAAGAAGGCTCCCCAGTGAGCAGGGAGCTCGGTGTGGGGCTCGATCCCAGGACCCTGAGCTGAGGGCACACGGTCAACCAACCGAGCTGCCCAGGCGCCCGCCCCTGAATTCCAGTTTTGTCTATTGGCTCAATAATGCTCTTTATAGCCCTTCCTTCTGCAGTGCTAGATCCGGTAGTCGCCTTTTCTGAAAGGCTGGTTTTTAATGGCATTCACATTTCTGAAGAATACAGTCCTTCTTTATTCGAGGTATGTCTGCAGTTTTCTCAAGTATAGATACAGGTTATGCATTTCTGGCCAGATTAAGTGGTGTAGTGTCCTTCTCAGGGCGTCACGTTGGGAGGGACATGGTGTCCATCTGCTCCTCACTACGATGTTCATTTTTTTTTTATAAAGATTTTGTTTATTTGACAGAGAGAAACACAGTCAGAGAGGGAACACAAGCAGGGGGAGTAAGAGAGGGAGAAGCAGGCCTCCCGCCGAGCAGGGAACCCGATGTGGGACTCGATCCCGGGTCTCCAGGATCATGACCTGAGCCGAAGGCAGATGCTCAACCAACTGAGCCACCCAGGCGCCACCACGATGTTCATTTTTTATCACGGGGTCAGTGCTCCCTCATTTCTACACTGTAACTAATAATCTGTCTGTGGAGAGAGACTTTCAGACCTTAAAAAGGTTCTTCTCTTCCTCAGGACCCCTCCCCTCCCCCTTCACATCTGTCTGATGACTCTTGTCAAAGCCCTCTCCAAGAAGTCTTCTCTGCTTACCCCAGGCTGGCTCAAATCCTTTCCCCGGTTTCTGCCGTGTATGACCACAGACACCCCCTCATTGTATCTGTTGGTCACCTCTTCGCCTCGCGGGATCCCTGCAACGTGGCCCTTAGCTGAGGGCTGAAGGGGACAGGTGCTCTGTTCATTGATTGACTGAATGAGTGAATGGAGACCTGGTGGTGTAGGGATCACTGAGGACTGTCAGTCCCAACGGCCTCAACTTCCAACAGGAGTGGGGACTTCACGCACTCATGTAACTGTGAAGGGGAGGGCACAACTTGCAAGAGTGGTTGCCCCTCCTCTGCGCGGTGGATTCTCGGAGGGTTGGGATAATGCTTTTATATCCAGCCTCCGGCCTGATGGGTACCAACACCTCAGTACTCCATGGGCCGACAGCTGGGAAAGGCACCGGGCTCTGGAGCGCCCCACCTCCCTGGTCCTGGTACAGAGCACCAGCCACAAATCTGGGATCTGTCCTCACTCTGTCCCCCTCCTCTGCACTGCGGGTCTTCCGGGGTCGACCGCCTCAAACTGTCCACCTCTGTCCCAGCCCTCCACCCTAGCTACCAGCTGGCCTCCCCACGGGCTTCCCTGCGTCCTCTCTTGCTTTCTATGACAACCCTCTTGGGACACCTTCTGCCCTGCTGCTCACAGGCCTTGTCGGTCTCAAATCTAAAATGTGGCGAATGTTTAAATGAAATTTAAAACGTTAGGGCTGTCACGCTCAAAGTCTCCCCCAGGGCTTCGCACCGGTTCGGAACTGCCCAGACTTTAACCGGTACACCAAAAACAAGGGACTTCGGAGCCGAGCGGGCCGGGCTCGGATCCTCCTCCTCCTCCTCCTCCTCCGCCGCCGCCGCCGCCGCCGCCGCCGCCGGGCTTGCTCCGAGCACCAGGCGGCCCCCTCCTCAAAGCCCGTCTTCAGGCGCATCTTCGCCAGCCTCACACGAGACGGGTCCTCGCTGGGGCAAAAGTGCAGAAAGTTCCAGAAGCAAGCTCCCCGCCCTCCATCCCGGCCCAGGCACCTGCGCACGGGCGGCCTGCGGCCGCGTCCCCAACTCGGGGCGCCGAGCGCCCTCGGCCGGGGGATCGGAAGGGGGCAGCGGGACGGGGTTCCCCGCGCAGGTGCGGCGGCCAGGGCCCCGCGTCCTCCCCCACGGCCCCCCGCCTCCCGCCCGCCACCGTCCGCCGGCGCCCCCGCGCAGCCCCACCGCGCGCCCCGCACAGTCCGCTCCGCGCACCTACTACGCGCCCGCCCCGGCCCCGCCCTCGGCCCGCCCCGGCCCCGCCCTCGGCCCGCCCCGGCCCCGCCCCGGCCCCGCCCGGCACCCCCGCCTTCCCGGGCGCGGCAGCCAATGAGCGCGCGGCCTCGCATCCGGGGATCCCGGCGCGGCCGCCGCCTCCCGCGCACACACGGCCATGGCGGAGGTGAGTGAGCGGGCCGGGGGAGCCGGCCCCCCGCCCCCGCGCGCCCGCGCCCCCCGCCGCAGGGCCCGGCTGCGCCGCCGCTCCAGGCACGGAGACCCCCGCCCCGGAGCGCGGAGGCCGGAGCCGGGTTGCCGCGGCCGTCGGGGCCCGCGGGGCCCGCGGGGCCGCGGGGCGCGGAGCTCCGTCGGCGGCCGCCCCCGGCCACCCCCCCCCCCGCCGGCTGCCACATCGCGGGGCGCAGTGCGCATGTGCGGGCGGGGGGCGGGAGCACGGGGTGCGGCGGACAGGGGCGGGGCGCGCCTGCGGGGAGAGGGCGGGCGCGTGGGGGGGGCGGGCCCCGCTGCCCCGAGCGGCTTCCCGCGGCCTCGACCCCCGGCCCGGCTTCCCGCGGCCTCGGCCCCGCACCCCAGCCCCCGCGGCGCGCACCCCGCCCTCCCCGCACCTGCCAACTTTTCGGAGTGCGCTCCCCGGGCGCGCGGTGGGGGCGCGGCCCGCTCATCCGTCGGGACCTGGGGGGGGACCCCCGCGCCGCCCGCTCCCGAGCCCCCACGGTGCAGACCCCGGGCGGGACTCGAGCGCCGTCGGCCCAGGGCGTCGGGGCTTCCTCGGGGCGGGCCGACCGGCCTTACTTCTCAGAGCGTCCTCTCTCGGCGCACGCAGCAGGCCGGGGACCCCGTACCCCTGATCCCCGGGCCGGGTGTGCTGTGGGAGCAGAGGTTTTCCGGTTTGGGCATGTGTGCGGCTCGGGACTCTGACGCTGACCACACTCTCCCAGGACCGTCTGGGCGAACGCGGTCCGCGCACAGCTCCGCGTCCCGTCAAGCCTGGCATGGAAAACTTTCACTTTGGGGTGGGCTTTTTGTTATGACTTTGGAACGTTGGTAAGACAGGGCGGACTGCTTTCACCGTTTAGGGCCCTGCTGAGAATTAAGGGAGACGGTGCACCTGGCAGGGCTCGGTGACTGTGACTAAGGCGACGTGACATTTTAGTCCCGGCTGGCAAAACTTAGGGCCCACAGAGCCAGCAAGTGGTCCTGGTGAAATGGGGGGGGGGCCACCCAGCCAGGCAGAGCAGGTGCGCGGGGTGTTGGGCATGGCTGTGGGGCTGAATGGGGTCTTAGCACAACGGGGTGTTGTGCGGGGGGCAATGGCCGTTCTCTCCCACAAGTGACCTAAGGGGCAGCAGCAGGCCCTGCGTTTGCGCCAGAGACGGTGTGGCTGTGTGGGTGCAGGGCCAGACCTCAGCAGCCAGTTGTGCTGGATGGCTGGATCCAGACAGTCCTTAGACAGTTCTCCTTCCTTAGGGGCATTTAGGGAAACAGACCACACGAAGGTGGTGGCTGGCCTGGGGGACCAGAGGCAGAAGCCAGGTAGGGGTGTGCTGGTAGTGTGTCGCTGTCCGTGTGCGCTCCGGGGTGGGCGCGTGTGGGCAGCACACTTGGCCTGGCAGAGCAGCCGGGTTTGGGTCTTTGCCTTGCCCGGGGCAGAGCTCTTGGAGCCCGCATAGCAGTCAGCTGCCCAGGGTGCCCCGTCCTCCCTGTTGCCGGTGTGCGGTGGTGCCCCATTGAGTGAATTTGCATTGGTTTCCCGGGGGAAAGTCTGTGTGTGAGCTCCCCCGAGGGCCTGGGTGGGCAGGGGCTGTGAGCACAGGTGCCAGGTGCCTGCCCCCACGGGCTTGAGAGGCTGGTCAGTCAAGGACCAGCAAGTGTGGAGGTGTCAGAAGGGATGAGCCACAGCACGCCTCTGCCCAGGAAGCCCGTGGCCGTGCTGGAGCCTCCCACGCGCTGGCCTTGGGCAGGTGACTCAGTGTCCACAGCTTTGTTCCCTCGTTTCTGAAATGGGAGGGTCCTCGAGGCAAGAGGTCTCCCGAGATCTTGGCCAAGCGGCCTGCACGGAGAAGCTGACCCCTGGGAAGTTACTGGCGGTGAGTGGTCTCTGAGCAGTAGAGACCACAGTTTGTGAGCCGCCCCAAGTGCCTGAGTTGTGTCTTGGCCCGGGTGGCCGTCGGCGCCACAAGGGGAGAGGTACGGTACCGGACGAGTGTGTCACAGGCCGGAGACCCTGTCCTGGTCTTGGACTGAAAATCCTGCGGGGCTTTCCTTGGTCGTCAGGGCGCAGTGCTCAGAGACGTGGCCCCTGCAGGTCTCTCCCTGCCGCCACTGCCACTGTGTGGCTCCCTGTCTCCTCCTCTGTCTCCCCTCAGTGCTGTGTCTGCCCGCTCCCCGAGTCCTGGTGAGACTGGTAACTCGTGTGGGTGGGGACGGGCGAAACTTGCTTCCCCGCTGCCGGCAGGGGCCCCGGCCCAGCGTGGGTGTTCCGTGGACCGGGGCACAGCCCGGCGTGGGTCGGCCTTTCCCTCTCGGCTGTCACTGTAAGGAACCCCTTTCAGATTCGTGGTGTTAGAACAGCGGTTGGCCTGTCTCAGGCTCCTCGGGCCGTGGCTGCGGGTCGGTGGCTGGGGCTGAGCTGACCTGGGGGGGCTGTCCACAGCCGCTTTCTGTGGCGTGGGCTTCCTCAGTGTGGCGGCTGGAGACTGTCCCAGAAGGCGCCTGACGGAGACCGAGCCGCATCTCCAGGCGCATGGAGCCCCCGTGCTGAGTCGCAGGCCCACCCAGGTCCCCAGGGAGGAGGAACAGAACCCCACTTCTGGAATGGGGGAAGCACGCCGGCGTCCCCGTGGGAGAAGAGCACGTGGGCACACCCAGTGTGGAGCGGGAGTCTGCCGCGGTGTCTCTGTGGGCTATGCTGGGAAGGGCAGGGGAGCAGCTGGGCACGGCTGGGGAGAAGGGCCGGTTTCCAAGTCCGAGCTGTCAGGGTCCCCCTGGGACAGGACTGCGGAGCTCACCTCATCCGGGAGCTGGGTCCCCCACGCCTCAGAGACCGTTTCTCTACTGCTCCTTTCCCCCTCCCTCCCTTACTTTTGTTGTGGCCCGGAATGCCTTTGGGCTGCTCCCCGTCCTGTGTTTTCTTCCACCTCGGCGAAGCGGGTGGCTTTGACTCTGATGGAAACGTGTAGAGTGTTCTGAACAAAGGAAGTAGAGGGCCTGGGACTCCCAGTATCGAGAGTGGGTTTACATCTGGGGGTCAGATGTTAGGGCGGGGGAGGGAGGAGAATCACGAAGTCAGTGTTCCTTGGTGAGTTTCGGGGAACCTGGAGTGATGTGGGAATGACCTGGGGGAGATGAGGCCACTAAGTACTCTGAGCAGCACCCCCTCGCCCCGCAGATGGACCCCCCTGGCGCTTTCTGCCACTCCCAGCGGTTTCTCTCTGCCCGCTCGCTTGAGCTTCCGTGTCAGACATGGGCCCCATCCTCGCAGAGCCTGTCGGGGACCTCAGACCACCCCCCTGAGGTCCTGCTGCAGGTGGGTCCGGCATGGGAGCACAATGACCTCCCCCCAGAAAACAGGCCGTGCACACTCTGCCCTCGCCCCGTTTTGCCTGTTAGAGCTCTTGGTACAAGAGACAGAAAGCTTGCCCTGGCTGAGATGGGAAAGGGAACCTAGGGAGGCTGGCGGATCAGCGTTCTAGAGGGTCCTCGAGACGGCCCAGGTGGTTTCAGAGGACACTTAGGGCGCTGGCCCTGTGGGTGCGCACCGTGTAGACTGATGGTGGCCCTCTGTTCCCTGGAAGGCGAGGACGCCTGCAGCAGGCCCCATGCTCTCTGCACCATGCCCTCTTCCTGCCCCTGTCCGCCTCTGCTGCCCCGGGGCCATGCATCCTGAGACCGTGCCTGCTCAGAGCTCCGAGCTGGCGGTGCTCCTGGCAGCGGCCGCGCACACGCACTCACACGCATGCATACACATGCACACACAGAGCACACACATGCATGCATACACATGCACACACACATGCATACACGCACACATGCTCAGAGCTCCGAGCTGGCAGTGCTCCGGGCAGCGGCCGCGCACACGCACTCACACGCATGCATACACGTGCACACACAGCACACACATGCATGCATACACATGCACACACATGCATACACGTGCACACACACAGCACACACATGCATGCATACACATGCACACACACATGCATACACGCACACATGCTCAGAGCTCCGAGCTGGCGGTGCTCCGGGCAGCGGCCGCATACAGACACACACACACGCACATGCATGCATACACGTGCACACATACACAGAGCATACACACGCATGCATACACACGCACATGCTCAGAGCTTTGAGCTGGCGGTGCTCCTGGCAGCGGCTGCACACATGCACACACACACACGCACAAAGCACACACATGCACACATACACAAAGCATGCACACGCACACACATGCATACACATGCGCACGTGCTCACAGCTCCAAGCTGCCTGTGCTCCTGGCAGGGGCTGCACACAGGCGCAGAACTCAGAACTCCATGCTCCTGGCACAGTTGCACGCACACACGGATTTTGTGTGTGTGTAAACATTCAGACAGCTCACTCAGTCTCACATGCAGAGTTCCCTGGGTTCCCCGTACACTCGGAGCTGTGTGACCATTGGCGGTCAACTTTAGAACATGTCATCTCCCCAAAGGAAACCCCGCCCCCACCAGCCGTCACCCCCTCCCCTCCCCCCCTCCTCTCCCCTATCCCCCCTCCATCGCCGGGCCGCATGAGCCCCCTTCCTGTCCGCGGGGCAGCCTGCTCTGGACGCGTCACGCATGGACTCCCACCCCGTGGGGCCTTCTGGGTCTGGTCCCCTCCCTGCGCGCTGTGGGCCCGGGTGCGACCCGGGGCGGTGCGTGGGGTGCGTGGGCGCCCGGCTCCTGCCCGCGGCCGGGGGTGCTCCGAGGTTTTGCTTTGGTTCGTCTTCCTCAGCTGATGGACGTTTGTGTTCTTTCGACCTTCGGCCTTGTGAAGGTCCCGCTGTGGAAGTTCACGCGCACGCTTCAGTGGGCCGTGTGCTCCTGCTCCTGGGGCATCCCTCCCCTCCTCGGTTTCCAGGTGGGGGCCCTTAGACTGCAGAAAGACAGATGATGGAGAGAGAAGTACCACCAGCACACACCCCGCGGGAGCAGCCCCAGCGCGTCAGCCCGCGGCCGGCCGGGACTCGGGCTCCTGTGGCCATCTCCACAGAAGAGCGGTCCCCGTGCACTGAGGGTCACGACACGGAAGGACCGAGAGTGTGTCTGGGCATCGGGTCCTGGGAAGGTGGGTCTGCAGGGAGCTCGGCGGCGGCCGGGCTAGTGAGTCAGGTGCGTGTGTGCGGAGCTGCCCCCGACCTGGTTTGGGGCTGGAGGGGCACGTGGGTGCCTCAGAGCGGCCGCGCCAGCGCAGAAGTCATCCTGGGCCCGTCTTTGCTCGGTGGGTGTACGCTGGGACGACACGGCCTGACCCCCTGTGTCTACCTGGCCGGGGGCGTGCCGGGTGGGACCGCCGACTGCCTCCCGGGGCGCCGCATTCCCTGCTCTGATTGGCTCTTTTCTGATGAGCCTTTTCTCATGGGCTTCCCGGCCAGCGGCGCGTTTCTCTGGAGAAATGTTGGTCTAGATCATTGGCCCATTTTTAAGCGGCGTGTCCTCTCCGTGAATGAGCTGTAGCAGGGCCCTCCTCGCGGTCTACTCCTCGTCTCCCTCTGTGGGTTCTTCCCGCCTCCCCGGCGGTGTGCTCTTCCTCTTACCGCGCATGCTGTTGGTGTCTGAGAAACCGGGGCGTGGGTCCGGGGAAGCACTTCCTGGGTGTTCTGAGGGCTCTGTGGTTCTAGCTCTCGTACTGAAGGTCGTGGGCCCGTGTTGAGCTCGTCTGTGTGTGGTGCTCCTCGGCACGCGGACCTCCTGTTGTCCCAGCACCGTCTATGGGGCCCGTTCGTTCCCCGCCGAGTCGCTTCGTCCCCTTGGTTGAGATTCAGCCGGCGGTAAGACAGCGGGTTGAATTCCGGGCTCTCCAGTCCGTCCCTTTGGTTCAGCCACACTGTTCTGATTCCTGTGGCTTTGTAGTCATTTTCAAACCGGGAATTGTTCTCTTTCAGGATTGTTTTGGCTTCTCTGGGCCCCTTGACCTTTCATGTGCTTTTTGTCAGTTTCTGCACGGACGCCAAGGGAGACTGTCCCGGCCGGGGCCCTTGCTGAGGCCGTCTGGGGAGGCGGGCTCCGAGCCGCACGTGCCCCCGGTGCCCTGCAGACACCCAGCGGCGGCTCCCAGGCCCGCCGGGCCAACCTGGCTTCTCTCCCCTGCAGGCCTCCCCACTGGAAAGGCAGAGCCCTGCTTTGGCCTCCTGCCTCACTCACAGCCTGTGCCCCGGGGAGCCCAGCTTGCAGACCACAGCAGGTACCCTCCTTGCCCGTCGCCGCCCCTGCCCAGGGCCCCCGGGGTCTCGCTCAGCCGGCCAGAGCTGGACACAGTGTGCTGGCTCCCAGAGTCCAAGGACGGGGTGTGCGCCCAGTGGCCAGCACTCTGTCCTCGTCCTCTGGGCTGGGCAGGACAGCTGGGAGAGGACCAGAGAGCCTCCATCCTGGGGTGGCCAGCTGAGGCAGGAAGACTGGCTCTTGGTGCTGGATGGGTACTCGTCCCCAGTGCTCTGCACCCCTGCCCCCCAAGCTGGCCCCTGGCAGCTCCCCTTCCTCCTGTGGGTGGCCCCGAGTGGAGGGCGGAGGCCGGTCTCAGCCTTCACCGCCCCCGGCCTGGGTGGATGGAGCCCTTGCCATTTCCCTTTGTCTTTGTTTTCCTCAAATGTGACTGAGGACCAGAGCGGAGAGAGGGTGATGAACGCTTCCCGGTTCTCTTGAGAAAACCAGGAGTCTGGTCCTGGCTGCCCCCCATGGGGCTGTGCAGGCGGCCATGCCTGCGGCTGGGCTGAGCAGGAGGGAGGACTGGCATCTGTCGGGCCTGCGGGGTCTCTCCCTGCGGCGCGTGTTGGTGTTGCGGGAGCTGAGGGCCCCGCGCCGCCGCCGGGTCCGCGGTGAGCGAGATGGAGAGAGCCTCCGGGAACGTGTGTGTGCGCTTCGCCGGGCAGGCCCTCCTCTCCGCAGTCTTCTGTCGGGGGCTCCTGCACGGTGACTGAACGGTGCTGACCACCAGCGCACACACACAGCCTTTCCCGTGCGCGTGCATGAACACACGTGTGCATGTGGCCGCAGGCTGTGGGGCTTGGCCCTGGTGACAGCGGGGCTGCTGTTGCGTCCTGCCCCGGCCGTCCTCCGCCCGGCGCGAGGGTTGGGGTGTGTGGGTAAGCAGCTCACGCGGCCTGCTGTCTCCTCTGCAGTGGTGTCCATGGGCTCTGCAGACCATCAGTTCAACCTCGTAGAGATCCTGTCCCAGAACTACGGCCTCCAGGAGCAGTGCGAGCAGGCCGCGGGAGCCCCGGAGAAGCCCGAGGGGCAGCTGGAGAAGGACTTCATCGCCCAGGTACTTGGCTGGGCTGGTCCCCTCTGCCTTGAGTGGTGGGGCCTCCTGGGCCAGCTCCCTGGTTTCGTGGAACCAGTTCCCAGGCTGTGCAGATCTGCCAGGGACAGGTACTGCCCGTGTGTCTGAAGTGCCAGGCGCTGTGCCCGGAGCTGAGGTCGCGGGGGCTTGGGTCAGACCTGCTCACGCCCCTGGGGCGCTAGGG
Source organism: Spilogale gracilis (assembly GCA_004023965.1). Lineage (NCBI taxonomy): Eukaryota > Metazoa > Chordata > Mammalia > Carnivora > Mephitidae > Spilogale > Spilogale gracilis. The sequence continues at coordinate 31,544 of PITA01021548.1, forward strand.
CTGTGCGCATTAAAGCCACCATTGTCTCTTTTTTGGCGTCAGAACCCTCTTTTTGCTCTTAAAAGTTACTGAGGACTTCAGAGAGCTTTGTATAGGTCATACGGTAAGTGCATTGTTGATAGAAGTAATAGATGCTTGTGAAAATGAAAAAAAAATAGGGGTGCCTGGGAGGTTAGCCGGTGAGTGACCGACACTGATTTCAGCTCAGGTCCTGTCTCACGGTGGTTGGCTCCAGCCTCACACCGGGCCCCCTGCTCAGCGGGGCGTCTGCTTCTCCCTCTGCCCCTCCCCCTGCTCTTCTTTTTTCCCCTCTCTCAAATAAATAAATACATTGGAAATAAAAAACAACTTTTCTCAACGAAAAACAGGTTGGTGATACCTGGGTGGTGGAGCCGGTTGAGTGTCGACTCTTGGTTTCGGCTCAGGTCCTGATCTCATGGTGGGATCGAGCCCCGCGTGATCCTGATCGGGCCTCTGTGCTCAACGGGGCGTCTGCCTGGAGCTCTGTGTCTCCCGCTCCCCTCTCCCCTGCGTAGTCGCCCTCTGTCACCTCTCTCTGGAATAAAGGAGCTGTTGGAACTGCGGCAAGATCAAAAAGGAAACAGTCAACAAAACCATGAGACCACCGAAGAATGGGAGAAGGTATTTGCAGATGACCTATCAGAGAAAGGGCTGGTGTCCAAAATCCACAAAGAACTTACCAGACTCCACACCCAAAGAACAAATAATCCAGTCAAGAAATGGGCAGAAGACGTGAACAGACATTTCTCCAGAGAAGACGTCCACATGGCCAACAGACACGTGGAAAGGCGCTCAGCATCACTCGCCATCAGGGAAATAAGATCAAACCACCTCACACTTGTCAGAATGACTACGATTAAGAAGTCAGGAAACGACAGACATTGGTGAGGACGCGGAGAGG
>PITA01021549.1:0-32465 GCA_004023965.1 Spilogale gracilis
CCCAAGGCCTGCCCCATCTTGGCCCTGGGTGGCCTATCACCCAATGAGTTGCCTGCACCAGCTAGCACCTTAAATGACCATGAGCTCTGCTGGTCTGGCTGACCAAGTTCAGCAGACACAGAAAAGGCCAGCTGTTGGGCAGGACCACCCTGGCCTCCCACTCAGTGATGTCCCCTCCTCCATCCCCTGGCATGTCCTTCCCCTCCATCCAGAAAAGACAGTACCCCACATGTGTTCACACCTGAGCAATCACACAAGGGCCTCGACAGTGCTCACGCGAACAGGGACACACAGCTGCTCCCTCTGTGCTGACCTGCACCTGTGTACACACCAGCCACACACACATACACACACTCACACCAGGCATCTCATTTTCACTACGTAATGTCTCTACATTCTTAAGGCAGAGTTTCCAAATCTTTAAAACCTTTGCTCTGATTTCTCCACAACCCTTACCCCACCCCCAAGAAGATTTTTGTCAAACTTGCTTTTTGCTCGTGGTACACAGGGTTAAAAAAAAGGGGGGGGGGTTGAATATGCATTTTCAAACTGTCTTCAAACTACCTTCTATTCCCAAGATTTGATATCTGTCCCCTACCTGCTTCCCATTGAGTAGGTGAGAACCGAAAGCAATAGAGAAGGAGGATGCCCGGGAGCATAGGTGGGAGTCCAGATTCCTGCCCAGCCTCCCAGTCCGAGCCTCTGGGAAAGCTCTGATGAAAGGTGGGTGCAAGGCAGACAGGGGCTGGATCCAGCAGCAGGGGCCAGGGCTGAGGGCCAGTATGCTTGGAGTCATTGCCATATTCTAGAGCTGAAACACTGCCCATGCTCCTTGTGCTACTGCGTGAATCCCACCCCAGACTGCCTGCCTGCGTTCTGTGAGGGAAGCAGAAGTGGGAGAAGGAGTGTGTTCCAAAACGAGTCCCTGTGGAAAAGAAGAGAACTGTCGGCCAGCATCTGACACAACCTGAACATCCAGGAAGGGCATCAATCAGATCACAGCCGTTCATTCATTCCCCCTAAATATTTCTTGAGCACCTACTGTGTTCCAGGCCTGTGCTAGGGTTGGGGATGAAATTGTGAACAAGCTCCATATAGCCCCTGCCAAAATAGGTACTTACAGTGCAGACAAGAAGCAACACTAAACCGCTGTTACCCTAGAACTGAAACTAGGACGGTGTCTGATGCCTCTTGTTGCTTAATGAACATTGGCCCCGGGGCAGCAGCCATGGTGGAGAGCAGCTCAGAGGTCAAGGAACAAGGTGCAAAGGTGGAGAAATGGAGGGAGGGGCTTTGTTAAAAAAGGTGCTCATGCATGACCTCCCGAGGAGGAGAGGAAGTCAGCCTCACAAAGGAGTGCGTGCAAGGAAGCCACTGGAAATTTCTAAGCAGAAGTATGACTTCATGTATTAGAATTCATTTCAGGCACAAAAAATGCTCAGCATCACAGTGATTTAAGCAACATGGGAATATAGAAATATAATTTTCTCACATGTAAAAGCTCACCAGATTCAAGAGAAAAAGAAGACAAACCATAGTCTGGGAGAAAATATATGCAAAAGACACATCTCAGAAAGGACTATTACCCAAAATTTACAAAAAACTTGATATTCAACAATAAGAAAACAAACCACCTGATTTTTTTTAATTGCCAAAGATGTGAACAGACACTTTACCAAAGAAGATATAAGGATGGCAAATAATGTTGTTAGAGAATCACAAGTTAAAACCAGATACCACTGCATGCCTATTAGAATGGCCAAAATCCAGGGCGCCTGGGGAGCTCAGTCGGTTAAGTGTCTGCCTTCAGCTCAGGTTATGATCCTGGAACCCTGGGACTGAACCCCGCATTGGGCTCCCTGCTGTGTGGGGAACCTGCTCCTCCCTCTCTCTCTGCCTGCTGCTTTCCTTTCTTGTGCTCTCTCTTTCTCTCTCTGTCAAATAAATAAATAAAATCTTAAAAAAAAAAAAAAAGAATATCCAAAATCCAAAGCGTAACACCAGGCGAGGATGGAAGTGAGAGGAGCTCTCACTCATCACTGGGGGAAAGCAGGATGGTACCACCACTTTGAGGGACCGTTTGTCATTTCTCACAAAAATAAACATGTTTTTAAAACACAATCCAGTGATCGGGCTTATTGTTATTTACCCAACGAAGCTGAACATGTATGCCTGTAAAAACCTCCACATGGATGTTTATAGCAGCTTTTTTCATAATTACTTTTAACATTTATGAATTGCATGTATAATTATTTACTCATAATTGCCCAAATCTGGAAGCAGCCAAGATATCCTTGTGTAGATGAACGGATGATCAACTATGGTACATCCAGACAAGAGGGCATATTAGCACTAAAATAGATGGGCTGTTGAGCCACCAAAAGACAGAGAAGAAACTGAAATGCATGTTACTAAGTGAAAGAAACCAGTCTGAAAAGGCTACATACTGTGTAATCATAAATGACATTCTGGAAAAGGTGAAACTATGGAGACAGTAAAAAGATTAGTGGTTTCCAAGGGTTGGGGAGGCAGAGAGGGGCAAATAGGCAGAGCACAGAGGACTTTGAGGGCAGTGAAACTACTCTGTATGATACTATGATGATGGCTACATGTCATCATACATTTGTTCAGTCCATAGAATGTACCACACCAACAGAGTTCCTAAGGTAAATAGGGTGATAATGACCTGCCAGGGTGTATTTATCGATTGTACTGATTTGTATTGATTTGGTGTGGTGTGTTGATAGTGGGAGAGGTTGTGTCTGTGTGGGGACAGGGAGTGTATGGGAACTTGCTGTATTTTCTGCTCAATTTTCCTGTTAACTTAAAATTGCTTTAATAGGGATGCCTGGGTGGCTCAGTCAGTTGAGTGTCTGCCTTCAGCTCAGGTCAGGACCCCAGGCTTCTGGGATTGAGCCCCACACATCAAGCTCCCTGCTGCGTAAGGAGACTGCTTCTCCCTCTGCCTGCCACTCCCTCTGCTTGTGCGCTCTCTCTGACAAATAAATAAAGATCTTTTTTTTAACTTTTTTAAAATTTCATTTATTTGTTTGACACAGAGAGAGAGAGATCACAGGTAGGCAGAGAGGCAGGGAGAGAGAGAGGTAGCAGGCTCCCTGCTGAGCAGAGAGCCTGATGTGGGGCTCAATCCCAGGACCTTGGGATCATAACCTGAGCCGAAGGCAGAGGCTTAACCCTCTGAGCCACCCAGGCGCCCCAATAAAGACCTTTAAAAAAAAAAAAAAACAGCTCTAACAAATAAAATCTATTTAAAGCATTTTTCTAAGACTATTGACACATGGTGGGGGAGGTGATAGTTGAAATAGATAAAGGAGATTAAGAGGACACTTATGATAAGCACTAACATATAGGACTACTGGATCATTATATTGTACACCTGAAACTAATATGGCACTGAGTATTCCTTAAAAGAAAAACAACACAATAATAAATGCAGGCATCTGTGGGTTGAGAAAAGATATGGGAACTGAGGAAAGGAAAAAAAAAACTACTGATGTATACAACAAGATAGATTAATCTTTTAAAATTATGTTAGGGGCTCCTGGGTGGTTCAGTCAGTTAAGTGTCTGCCTTTGGCTCTAGTCATGATCCCTGCGTCCTGGGATCGAGTCCCGCTTTGGACTCCCTGATCAGCGGGGAGTCTGCTTCTCCCTCTGCCTCTCCCCTCCAACTTGTGCTCTCTCAGGCTCTCTCTCTCTAATAAATCAATTCAAAAAAATCTTTAAAATTATGCTAATTCAAATAAGCCAGACACAAGAGAAAGAATACTATATGATTCCATTTATGTGAAATTCTAGAAACCACAAATTCAATGTATGCCGACAAAAAAAACACATCCCTAGCTGACTGAGGTAGGGCATAGGGATTGAATGGGAAGAGGCATGAGGGAATTTTTTTCGATGGATATACTCCATATCTTAGATGTGTTGGCAGACATAATACATTCTACATACACTTGTCAAAATTCAAAAATACATAAAACTGTATAAATTTGCCCAAATTCATTAGACTTTAAACTTGATGCATTTACTGACGTAAATTATCTCAATAAAGTCAGGAAAAGGGGGGGAAGCCCACTAGAGCCAAGGATAGTGCTCTGCTCCCTGAAGTTCTTGTTAGAAACCCAGAGGGTCAGAGATGTCTTTCCTACTTGCTAACTGACAAGTGAGCCTACCATAGTTTCATAGATGTTTGTAGAAGACACAGCTCAGAGACAAAGGATTTTATTACAGCACAGCAGGTGGCATGAGGTTCGTGTTGAGTCTACTTAAATATATATATTTATTTATATATGTGATACATATTTGATTATATATATATATATATATCTCATATATACACACACCCCAAAATGCCCACCATAGGAAGTACAAGACTTTGGTCCATTTTGTATAAGAGGGAGACAAATGCAGGGACTCTAATAAGGCTCTTGAGAATGTACTTCTAAGGCAAGTAGGTCAGGCTTGGGACAAGTCTACAGCCTTTCTTCCTTCCATAAAATCTGCTGAACATTAAATTGGCTTCAGACCATTCCTTATCACGTTCAGGACATGTGTCCTCTCTGTGCCATGGCCTCTGGCTTCTAGGGCTCAAGGATCCTCCCCTTGTAGAAAGCCTTTCCTCATTGTTCTCCCCTCTACCTGCTCTCTCCACCCAGCGCGCATCTCCCAGCCCTCTGTCCTGACCCACCTCATCACCTCCCTGCCAGACCACGACACTAAAATCATGGCTCAACCCATCAATCTCTGCCACTTGCCAGGAGAACCCAAGTTCAGGGGCCATGGCTTCTCTATCCTTGGGCCTCTAGGGTCCAGCACAGGGCCTGGCATGAGCTAGCTCAGCAGGGGCTCATTTCAGGACTGGACTGTGGGCTGGAGTGTCTATATGGAACAGGACCATCTACCTTAGCCTCTCTGGTGGTTCACAGGGGACATCAAAGCTCAACCCAGCTGCCAATGATAACCGGCTTAGCTGCCACTGCCTTCAGACTCTATCGGGCTAGAAATATCCTACAATGAAGTCCCTCAAGAATCGCCTCCCCGATATTTCTTCATTTATACAACCATTCACTGCCTCAAATGTATGCCAAGCCTCCCATGGGAAGCTAGGGATGTAGAAATGAAAAGGGCATGATCCCATCCTCAGTGGCTCAGGCAGGTGCCCTTCCCCCAGCCTCCCTTTCTCTCTGTCCTCCCCCACTCTATGCCTCCTTTCCTCTTTTCCTTTTACCTGTACTTATGAAGCAACAGACGTCCATCTACACAGCGCAGTGCCAGGAAGGTGTTATTGAGAGCTCTTTGGGGAGAATCCCCAGTGGTCACTAGAGACCTTGCTGAAGGACACTTCCAGGAGATTCGGTATGGATAACTTAATTCTTCTATTAGATGAGAAGCTGTGAGTCATAAGCCCCAAGCAGCCCTGCAGACTTCCCCATGAATCACCCACTGTCCCATTCTCCTCATTAGAGGCATACGCCATGGGGAATTCTACTTCAGAGAGGAGGGAGGAAATGTGGAGGGAAGCGGTGGGAGGATGGGGCTCAGAGTGGAGTCCCTGAACACGTTTTCCCACCACCATCCCTTCTAGAATCATAGGTCTGATCCCAAGAATGGAACCCCAGGATGTCAGGTCTTAGATAGCCAAGCCCACATGTTGTTTCCTGCTTTCAAAGGCTTGTATACCCTTCATTTCATTTACACATCACTTTGTGTTACTGGAAAGTCTCCAAGGGAAATTGCTTCATGTGGAAGGGAAAGAGATTGGTTGGACAGAAAAGAATCACTTCCCTCTAGTGTGGGCCCAGGTCCCACCCACAAAGGAGAGGAATTGTCCAGAGCCTTCAGAGGTCTTTCATGTATTCAGCAAATTTATTGTATACCTGCCACTTGCCGGGAACTGTTCTAAGACCAGGAGAGCCCACAGTGAACAAGACAGACCAAGTCCCTGTCCTCAAGCCTTTACATGCTAATGAGGAGCTAGACTATACCCAAATAAATAAAGATTAAAGGGTGATAAGTCTATATTGAGAAATAAAGCAAAGAAAGGAGTATGGGAGGCCAGGGCTGGGGCAGGGTGGTAAGGGAATTGCCCACTGATGAGATGACTTTTTTTTTAAGATTTTATTTTTTTTATTTGATAGAGAAAATCACAGCCAGAGAGGGAACATAAGCGAGGGGAGTGGGAGAGGGAGAAGGAGGCTTCCTGCCGAGCAGGGAGCCTGACGCGGGGCTCGATCCCAGGACTCCAGGATCATGACCTGAGCTGAAGGCAGATGCTTAAGGCCTGAGCCACCCAGGCGCCCCTGATGAGATGATTTTTGAATGGAGAGCAAGGGGAAGTAAGGGAGCTGGGACCTCAAGAAACAGCGGTCTGGGCAGAGGCAGGAGCACGGGTCTCTGAAGCAGGGTGAGCTTTGCCCCATGCTGGAAAGAACAATGAGGCCAGCTTGGCTGGAGAAGATGAGTGGAGGGAAGACACACCAACGATGTGGTCAGAGACCTTTCAGCAAGACAAGTCATGTCAGCTCTTTTAGCCTTCGTAAGGACTTGAGTAGGAGTGAGATGGGAGACCAAAGAGCTCAGAATAGAAGAGGAAAATGACCCGATGTGTTACAAGTTTCCCTCTGGGTTTTTAAAAGCCTTCCTACCTTCCTTCCAGTCATGGCCGATCGCATCATTCAGAACTACCCTACTGCTGAGGGCTAGGAAAGTGGGACAAAATATTTCTAAATACTTGGGTTTGAAGACATTCAAACACAAAATAGCAGTGAGGAATCATGGGATCAAGATCTGGAAAAGGAAAACCTAAAGGGATGAGTGCAGTCTTTGGGACCTCTTCTCAAAGGGTAACTGCCAATTCTGAGATAGGAGGCTGAAAGGCTAAAAACTTCAGCAGAGCTTCTAAAAGACTCGTGAGTCTAATGAGACAGATAATGGAGGTCAGGGCACACCAAGGGGGAGTCCAGCAACACCCCAGGCACATGTGTGCATTACCCAGAAAAGGTAATCAAGGCTGGGGGGTCAGGTAAACCCCTCAAGCTTTTAGTTGTAAACCCCTAAAGAATACACCCTTAGAATAAGAATGGAGCAGTCATCTCTGGGTCTAAAACCCAGCTTTGGGTCCTCTGAAACCATCTCAATCTCCAGTTGCATTAAAATGATCTGCAATTCCTCGGCCCCCAGCCACCTGCAAAAAGTAAACCCTTCTGGCACCTGGCTGGCTCGGCATGCGACTCTTGATCTCAGGATTGTAAATTCGAGCCCCATGTAGGGTGTAGACATTACTTAAAAATAAAATCTTAAAAAAAAAAGTAAACCCTCTTGAGAAGAGGATAACACCAGCCAAGCCTCAAATCTCCTAAACTTTTCAAATACAGTACCTGAACTTTATGCAAAAATAACCAGGCATCTGAGAAAAATAAAACATGATGATCATGATAATGAACATTAAAATGGCTACCATTTGTTGTTTGCTGTGCGTCGGGTACTACGTAAAACACTTTCTGTACATTATGTCATTTAATCTTGACAACCCACGTGCAGCAAATACTTCCACTGCTCCTTTTTAGGGATGTCAAAACTAAGGCTTTGAGAGAAGTGATCTGCCCCAGGCCATACAGAGAGTTGTCTATCAGTTTGGCCCCAGACATTTGGAATAAAGTATCAGAATCTATATTATTTTTAACAGGGACTGAGCACTTTCTAGGGGATAAATAACTGTCACTCACCCTTGTATTCAGAAGACATACAATAAGGAACTGGGTCTCACCAGCCCGGCGCTGAGACCCAAGAACCCAGAGTCACATGAGCGAGGACACCTACCTTGAGACAACTGACGAGGAGGACTGGCAGCACTCCTACACCCACGGCCGATGGGCTGGAGCCAGGCTGCTGAAGTTTTGTTGGATCCATATAAACTTTCTGAAAAAAAGGGTATTTTTACATAAAAATATAAATTCCTGTCTTCTTTTAAATAAGATCTATGGGTGCCTGGGTGGCTCAGTCGTTAAGCGTCTGCCTTCAGCTCATGATTCTGGAGTCCCTGGATCGAGTCCTGCATCAGGTTCCCTGCTCTGCGGGAAGCCTGCTTCTCCCTCTCTCACTCCCCTTGCTTGTGTTCCCTCTCTGGCTGTGTTTCTCTCTGTCAAATAAATAAAATATTTTTTTAAAAAAAGTAAGGTCTATGGGCATCTGGGTGGCTCAGCCAGTTAAGCATCTGCCTTGGGCTCTTGGTCACGATCCGGGGGTCCTGGGATGGAGACAGATGTCAGGCTCCCTGCTCATTGGGGAGTCTGCTTCTCCCTCTTCCCCTCCACCCCACTTGGGTACACATTCTCTCTCTCTCTCTCACTCTCTCTCTCTCTCTCAGTCTCTCAAAAATAAATAATAAATAAATAAATAAATAAATAAATAAATAAATAAATAAACAATCTTTTGAAAAAAATTGTAAGGTCTAGCAACACTGGGTCTACATTTCTGCCTTGTTTGGCAGTTTCCAAGTAGGACAGAGCGTGAACTTCGTAGGTCACCACAGTTGCCAGTAGCCCAACTTTCCATTATGTGACCTGCCTGGCCCAGGGGGTGGTTGGATGATCTTTAGTTACAGCAGCAGGGCAAAGCCATATGTTCTTAGGATGCTGTTTGATGACAGATGAGGAAATCTTAAAGGTCAAAGACGGCTTCACAGATTTGGTGTTATTTTGAGCAAGGGGATGTCATTCAAGCAAAAGAGTAGCATGGACAGAGGTCAGAGTAGCAAGGAGGAACATACTGTGTTATGAGAACTACAAGTCTCAACATGCATGGTGTATAGGAGCAGGGATAGGAAAATGATCTGGAAAGGCAAGCAGTGGCCACACCTTGGAGGACCTTGAATTATGTGCCCAAGTAAGTCTGGTCAAAGGAGTATAGAGAAGTTTACAAATCCCAGGGAGTGAACAGGGCTATGGAAAGGTAAATGTTGAGTGATTTTTCAAACCAAATGTAATACATGTCTACTGAATGAAAGAATATATAAATGTATATGCAGAGAATGAAGAAGGAGGCAGCCAATCTCCAAGATCCACTGGTGTCAACCTTCATGAAGGCCTGACCCTTTATTTCTCAGTGTGCTCCATGGCCAAGGATTACCCAGAGCTGGAGACAAGGGGGCTGGGAGTATGTGATACTTTGCAGAAGACTGTATGAGGACCCATTCTCACAGGGACCAGTCACATCTCCATCACACCTCTGTCTTCTAGAAGTCCAGGACCCCTTGCTACACCTTCACAGAAAGTGTCTATTTCCTCTTCCGTCTTCCTGAACCAGCCCAAATGAATCCCAGTGGTTCTAGAGCATTCCCAGGCTTGGATGAGGAGGGAGCTTAGAGCTAGCACTTGGATGGGAAGGGAGACTACATGAAAATCACTTCACGTGCTTCTTACAGATGAGGAAACTGAGGCACAGGATGGGCCTCCATCGCCATAGTGTTAGGGTAGGTAGTCTTCAAGTAAAGGCCGTCCGCAAATGAAGCTCTGATGGCCCAGAGGGCAGTATGATATGAGCACGGACTCAGGGTATCTGTCAGGATGGGGCAGGACTGCCCACTGCTCCCTGTCTCCCTTCACCAGGACACTCTGGGGAGTGGCACTACTGCCCTAGTGATGGATGGGAACCAGTTGAGTCACAAGAGGAGAATGAGCCTTTTTCAAGCCTCTCTGATGTGCCCAGAGGTGACTGCCTTTCATTTAATCCACCTTTCTTTTAAACCTTAAAGAGGCTTTGAAGGCCAATGGTTATTGGCCCATATTACAGAAGGAGAAACTCAGGTTTAAAGAGTTTGGTAACTTACCCACAATAAGTTACACAGCTAATAAGCAGTAGAATCAGTACTTGAACTCTGGTCTAGCTGACTCCCAGGCTCAGGTTCCATGGTGGTCCACGAAGATCCCTCCCCCCCAAACCTCAAGTCTTTGCTACCCTCCTGGCAGGGAACTCTCTTCCCAGTTCACCTCTCAAACGCCCAAGCAGGAAGTAGCTCTCAGGTCTCAGCCACCCTTCCCTGATGACCAAAATCTAAAAGAGGCTCCCTCTCTATTATTCCACCTTCATAGCCTTCATCTTCATCTTATTTCTTAATTATCTTCTTTATATATTGCCCTCTCCCCACCCCCATTATTAGCTACTGGAGAGTAGGTACCTTATCTTGCATCAAAGTATCCCTGGGCCTAGGGTATCAGTAAATATTTGTTGAATGAATGAATGAATGAATGAATGAATGAACCCGCTGCTTAGCCTAAAGAGCTACAAGCAAGAAAAAGGTGCTTTAAGGTCTTTTCCTTAGAGCAATTTTTTCTGCTTGGTACTATCACCTTGCACACCCTTTGTTTTCCAGAGAAGGAAGCTACCTTCTGAGCTGACAAAGGGGAGGAGAGGCTCCTTTGGACCCAGAGCCCCCAAAAGTCCCCAGAGGTGGGCAGCCCTCCCACCTGCTCGGCAGAAGGCAAGCTGCGGAGGAAAACATCCGGGGGTGACCTGGCTACACCGCGCCCCACCGCCAACCAGGTGTGGGAAAGCGGAGTCCGGGCCTGGCGCTGGGCGGGGCTACCCTCGCGTGGCCTCGGCTTTGTTTGCCTCTGTGTATGGCAACCAGAAACCACCGCAGCCAGCAGTTCTCAGAGCCGGGCTCCTGTACCCCGCCCCCCTTGTATTTTAATCTCTTAAACTGATTTGTCAGCAGCAGGAAGTGACATGACAGCTTTCCTCACAAAAGGGAAACTCCTCCGCGTTACCATGGAGATGGAGACCAATCTATGATCACAGATTTATATAATCTTAAAGGTATACACACCATGATGTCATCCTGGATGGGCAGGGGAGGGAGGGAGGGAAACGGACCCCAGAAGCTGCAAGTCCAAGGCAAATATTCCGAGGAAAGGAGAGGATGCAGTGGAGGCATTTGGGGTTGGAACTATACTAATGGAAACCACAGAAAAGCATCGAGAATGCACTGATGCATCTTCTAAGGATGGGAGGAATCTTACCCATTAGATCCAGGGCAAATTGGTCATTGCAGGGGTGGGAACACTGACACCAGAAAACTGCCAGAAGTTATTAGGAATGGGGAATGGGATCCTAATGTACCTCCCTTACCTGCCCTGCACTTGACATTCATCAGCCTAGTTCCTCCTCACAGGTGAAGCAGGTTATGTTATCCCATTTCACAAGTAAGGGAGCTGAGTGAGGCCAAAAACAATAAATAGTTTTTCCACCCCAAAATTATGTAGTAAAACCATGCTGATGTCTGGTTGGCTACAACAGTCACCCTTTCTCCACTCCTTCAAGCTGTCTTATGGACCAAACTAGGACTTCAGTTCCCAGTCTTCTTTGGGACCCAGGTTCCAATCTCTGCAATGCTGTTTACTTGTTGTATGAACTTCAACATGTCATTTCTTCTCTCTGAACCCGAGTTTCTTCTTCTGTAAAATGGGTGTTGCTGCTAAAGGTTTAATGAGAAGGTGCATAAAGCAATTCTCACAGTGGCTGGCACCCGGGGCTACTATAACCACATTACAAGAATTAAATGATGGACTTGTCCCTATTTCAATCTTCCCTTGAGAAACAAACATTTTAATAGTTTGAGCATCTTTCTCATCATGAGATACTTTTCCCCCCTAAGAAAAGTAGTCTCAGGCCAAAAGTGACATACTCCAGAAGGCCCAAAGACCAGGAATCAGATACATGGAGAAACATGGTTATCAGCCCTGCTCTCCTGAGCTGGTAGAAGTAGAGCAGCTTGCACGGGGAGAAGTGAGTGAATTGTTTTCACTGGCGGCTCCCTTAGGCAGCCGCTGTATTTTTCCACTGCGTGGATCACACTGGAGATTAATTTTGGTTCAGCCAGTGTGAAGAACTGAAGCAGAACGCGATGGCCTGAGCCCACGGGGAAGTCAGCCACGGAATGTGCCACCGACTAGAAGTTGTTGGTATGTTTCCACGAAAGGAGATATTCACCATAGTACATTTCTAGGGTTTGATAAAAACACTGGGTTTGTTTTGAAAGGCAAAACAATCAAAAACCCATCCAAGGAAGTGAGTTTGCCCGCTCAGGGTAACTGCTTAGAACTTAGAACACATGGATCTTTAAGGCCTTGAGAGTCAAGTGGCAGAGGGTGAACCAGTGGGGGAAGGTTAAGGACACTGATTGTGTGTCAAGGACTTAAACCACCTGCAGGGACCAGGACCACTGTTCAGGAGCTGGAGAAGAGGTTTCCTTTTCTGCTTCCCATATCACTTTGTCCAGGAAAAGTGGGGGTGGGGGGAGGGACCAGAGCTAAGGGGCCAGTAACCCAAGATCTTAGCTGTTATTTAATTCAACATTATAGACTGGATTGTAGGTTGGTAGTCAATTACACCTTCTCTGTTTGGGCCTGTTCGGCAAAAGTAAAAATCCAGAATCTTGCCCTAGAGCAAATCAGATTTGATTGCCTATCTTCAACAGAATTATGAAATCAGACCAGCAGATGACCTGGAGGCAGCCACCAAAAATTGGGTGTGTGTGTGTATAAAGATGCTAGCATGGATGTATTCCAAAGCTTTCATGGTCAGGGGGTGGGGGCGGGGTGATTTCAGGTGATTTATGTGTTGTATTTGTCCATAGTGCTTTGTATTCTTTTCATGAAGGTCTTTTCAAAGGCAAAAAAAAAAAAAAAAAAAAAAAAGCACGTGAGAGAAGCAAGTGATAAAGTGCAAGCCCCATAGAATTAGGGAGCAAAACAGATATAAGGCCTGATTCCCCGGACTGCCACTTAGCAAAAGGGTCCTGCTGAGTTGCTTGGGGAACAGGTGGCGTGCACTACCTTACACATAGCAGGAACATGTTTATGTCAAGTGTTTTGGAAAACCAACATCCTAATTCTAGAGGGTGATTTTTTACATTATTCTGGGTATTTTAAAAAGGCAACCCAAGCAAATGGTTATTCCTTTTGGCTCTGCTAACACTTGGGCTCCCTGTGTAACATGGTAGGAATACATGGGTGGACACCTAGATCTAATGAGTTCAGCGCAATACCTGGTTTTCCATGATAGAGCACTTTTCTACCTCCCCTGTATCCAGCCATCTTGGATTAGGACCACCAAGGAGTAGAAGACCAGATCCCAAGACCTACATCTACAAGGCCCTTGTCCAGATTCTGGTTTACTCAAGGGAGGGGGAATTAGATGGTGCTGCCCAAGAAATAAACCATTGAGAGTTCAATAGAAATGCCATAATTTATTCTGTTGTATAAAAAAAGTCATCCTTATGTAACAAAATGTCTTCTTAAAAGAAGAAATATATTATTTCAGTTCATAAATAATCAAACATACAACTGCTGGCAACTAAAACAAAAATCCAACACTGGTGCTTTCCATCAGTGCTGAACACACACCTGCTTAGGATCTATTTACAGGATATTACAGTACTCAAACACAAAAATTGAGGTATTTGGTTCTTCTAGGAGTAGACACTGACATTTGTGAAGGCAGACCACCTTCACAAAAATAAATAAGGTATATTCTCATAGGTTATGTGTCATCAGGAATGATAATACTGGTAGGTCTGTCAAGCATGAAGAGTTCCTACAAAAAAAAAAAACAGGAGCAAGCAAAAAGAAACCGGCTCATAAAGAGTCCTTTCTCTTCTGCCCCTTTGTGTCAGAGGGACTTATGTACCCACTGTATGTATTGGTCCCGAATGTGCTGAGTTCAGCAAACATCTTGATGCTACATCATCACTAGGACTGCTTAGGAACCCAGTGGACCTCAGGGTGAAATTAAATAAATAAGGACCAGCCCTCCCAAGCACCCTCCCCAGAGTTACTGCACTTCTCAAGGAGCCGAGTCCTGGTAGGTTGTGGAGATCACCTCCCGTGGCCTTTCAGCAGCTGGGAGAGGTCGTAATGGGGCTCTGAAGGTAGCTCAATGCACTGTTCGTGGAGTGGACAGGGATGGAGACAGGGAAGTTGAAGACAGTAGTGGTGGAGGTGCCGCGGTCCAGCACAGCCATGGCGGGGCTCCCGGCCTCTGCGGAGCAGTGTGGGGCCAGGACCTGGGACTCAAACTGCAGCAGCTGGCCCATGAAGCTGAAGTTGGGGGAAATGATGCTTCTCCTCTGCTTCACAAACTCAAAGGCCTCATCCAGCTTGACGCGGTTAGTCCTCATGAGGTAAGCGAGGCAGATGGTAGCTGAGCGGGAAATGCCTGCCTGGCAGTGCACAAACACCCTTCCTCCAGCATTCTTGATGGAGTCTGGAAAACAAAGGGTGGCTGGTTACTCAGAGAGCTCAGGGGAACAACCCCAACCCTGGGCAGCAGGTGCCTAAGAAACAGGTGTGTCCTATCCGGAGACTGGCAACATCACCTCATGCCATCACACAGTGTTCTGTGGAGGCAATGTGGGCATTGTGTAGAGTACAGTAAGGGGTTTAAACCAAAACCAGGCATCTCCACAAAGTAGACTGACCTTGGATGGGTTAAGTCATTCAACTGTCTGAGCCTCCATTTGCTAATTTGTTGAATGGGACATCAAATCCCTATTTTGCAGGGATGTTGCCCACACCAGACTGATATTTAATGTACGGAGAAAGGCTCAGGCAAATGTCATTCATGTCCTTGCCACAGAGTTGGGCTCCATGACTAAAATGAGGGGAGCAAGGCAGAAGTCCCAGACATCAGTCCATTTACCTATGAAGTCAATAGCCTCGTTGAACCAGGAGCTGATGTCCGCCTTGTGGTTGTCTTCCACAGGGATGCTCTTGTACTGGTAGTGACCCTCAAAATGGTTGGGACAATTGGCTGAGACGTTGATCAAGGCAGTGATGCCCAAGGCGTCCAGCATGTCTTTGCGGGAAGCATGATAGGCACTGCCCAGGTACAGAAAGGGCAGGATCTCCACTGGACCACCCTGAAATCCAGAAATACGTCAACACCAGTGCCCACACCCACAAAAACTCCCTACTGGAAAAGTCAGTTGCAGAAACTGGGTGCATTTAGCACTGTTGTTAGAGTATAAGTAAATAGGGGTCTAAACCCATTTGCCTCAAGCTCATTTCTGTACTGTCAGCAATTAGACTCCCCTCCATCAGACCCACTTAACCATGGGATAACTTAATAGCCCTGTGTCCCCTCCCTTATAAACTCGTAGGTTACTTTAGATATTCTCACTAGTACTGCTTTTCCAAGCCTTTGCCAGCTGTCCCTCCGCCCTCCCCAGCACAGGCCCCTACTAACCTGATCATAGAGTGGGGTGCTGCAAGAACTGCACCCTGATTCAGCGCTGTCAGGGACGCTGGTACTCAGGGGAAGGCTGAGCCCCATGGGGGTCGACTGTTTGCTGCACAGCTCCGGGCAGGAAGCTGAAAAAGCTTCATATCCTCCTGGGAAGACAAAGAGACATACTTGTTTCCATTAGTATCATCGGGGACAGGGAGCCTTCATCCAATCCCCGCGCCCACCAAGGCTGAAGTTTACCCCGGAGAGGCTCACAGACAAAGTCTTTGTTCTTAAAGCCAAACAAAGCCAACGACAAGTCCCCGGAATAGGGCTCGGGCGCCCACGCGCTCCAGGTAGGGCAGCACCAAGGGTCCCGCGGCAAGACCGCTGGGGTGGGGGGTGGGGGCGTGCGGCGCCAGAGCTTCCCCGAGCGCGTACCTTTGAGGAAGAAGACCCGCGCGGCGCGCGCCTCCCGGCAGAGCGCGCCGGCGGCCAGGGCCAGGGTGCCGTCGCGCTTGGCGCCGTCCAGGGCGGCGCTGCGCTCGTCCAGCAGCACCACGGCGTGATAGGCGCCGGCCAGCAGGCGGCCGCGCAGCTCGGCGTTGGGCACGATGTGCTCCAGGCCCATGGCGCCCTTGGCCCGGCGCCGCACGATGGTGCTGAAGCGCACGTTGACCGAGCCGGCGATGTGGCCCGCGTTGAAGGCAAAGAAGGAGCGGCAGTCCAGCAGCAGGCACTGCGCCGCGCGCTCCCGAAGCAGCGTCCGCAGGCCTCCGGCGTCCAGGGAGCCCACTTCCATGACCATGGCGGGTCCTAGAGCCCCCAGCGTGCCTGTTCTCGGTGCTCTTTTGTCCTCGGAAGCCAAGGGCAGGGCAACGGCTTTCGAGGAAAAGCCCGACCCTAGTTCTTTCTGCGTCGAACCCCAAACTGCCCTTAGACTGAGTGAGGGGGATCTCTCGCGGGACTCTCTGCCGCCTAGGCTTCTTTGCTGCTCCCCCGACTGCCCCTCCGGCCTCAGTGACACTTACTACAGCCCGGCGTCCTCCGCAACAAGCTCGGCCCGAGGGGAACGTGTTTATATGCTGCCTCTCTGGGGGGCGGGGCGGGGCGGGGAGAAGCGGGCGCGCAGGGGGAGGGAAGTTGTTTGTTTGAATGATGGTCACGTGACCGTGTGGTGACGTCACCCGCCCTGCCCGGCCTGGCGCCGGCGGAGCCAGAGGCGAAGACGTCATCGGCCTCGGAGCGGTATCCGCTGGCTGCTCGCTGGCTCGGGCCCCAGTTCGGCCGCCCGGCCTGCGCCTGGCGCGTCCCCGGGGATCCGGCCTGCGCCGCTCTCCCGGCCCAGGGGGGAGAGGTGGCGGGCGCGCTGCCAGCCAAGCGCTGACCTCCGGAATCCGGGCGGCTGGGAGAGCGGGCAGCGGGCCAGCGGCCTCTCTGCCCCTCCCCCTCCCCGGGGCCCCTCCTCGTTCCTGGTGCTCCTCCCTCTCCCTGCTGCCCCTCCCCCTCCCCGCGCCCCTCCGGTGCCGCGGCCAACGGCCAGGGGCTTCCTGCTCCTTTTGCGCCGGTGTGTGCCCCTTTCGCTCATTTCCTTGTCACCGATAGGCGCAAAAAACTCACGTTCCCCAGGAGAATTTACTTGCGCAGTATCACAATGCTGGGGGTAGGGGGACAGAGAGGAACCTGAAATGAGGGATTGGAAGAAAATGTAATGTTTGCCCATGGATATGTTCTTGCTAAGGACAACCGGGGTGAGTGGGGGTGAAGTTCAGGGGAATTTTTTCCCGTTTCCCAGACTTGTCCTGTTACTTAAGAAAGACATACATTTAAACAAGTAAAATATGCCTTCCAATCGAAGCACCGCTGGGGGAAGTTTTCCCTAAGCATGTCGTTCCTCCAGGACTTTGAGCCGAGAAAGGAAGGGTAAGGGGGCTGAAATCCCAAGTGTGGGGTCTTAAGGTGCGGTGGTGGATTGCGGGGTTCGGCGTTTGGGGAGGCGAACCCCCCACCCCCTGCGTGGCTCGACAGCGCCCTCCAGGGGTCACCGGACACGTTCCTGGCCACATTCGCTTAAGACAACTCTCCGTAAATACTCCCGACGCCTACTACGCCTTAAACTCAGGGGCTTCAATGCCCACGCCCTGACTCTCGCCATCTATATGGGCTGAATTCGAAATCCAGTACTATGGGGCTTGAGGACCCCAGGACAAAAGTTTGAGGCGATCCCATGCGGCCACCCGCGCGGGGTTCTAGTGACGGCCCCCTGGGCGGGGAGGGCGGTGCCGTTGTGCTAGGTACACAAACATAAATATTGCGCCACCTGGCCAGGGTGCCAAATCGGGAACATTCTACGGTTTCTTCCCCTCTCCTGCGGAGAGGGGGGATGGGATGGGGATTTCAAGGACCCTGTGTCGTTGATCTGTGGACTGTATCACCAGAGACAACTTCTGCATTTGCCTTGTTTAGCTTCTGTGTTCATCACACATGCTCCAACTTTCTGCCTACATTCTAGAAAAGTTCCGGGTTGAGTTCATTTTCTTAAGGGCGTTTTCGACCTTTAGATGAACATTGAGGACAGCAAAGAGGCCCTCAGATAATGGCAACACCTTCCCTATATCTTTTCAAAAAAAGAAAAAAATTCTTTGTTTATACTACTTATTCAGCTGAGGAACTCAACATATTTTTTGCATTGAATCATAAAATGTTACAGCTGCTGACTTTTCACAGCATACCAGCTTTATCTGCCCCCGTTTTTTTTTTTAACCAAGAGCTTTCACTATATCTTCTCCTACCCACATTTAAAAAAACAAAACAAAAGAAAACAAAAAAACCTTTTTATATAGCTATTAGAGTGGTGGTAGCAGACTCTGGCCCGGAGTCAGGTGTCAGCTGAGCTCTGGGCCATCCTAGGCTCATCTCTTTCCCTACTGAGTCTCCAAGCCCACATCTGTGGAATTAGTTTACAACTGCTTACTTTGTGGATTGTTTGAGGCCCAAGTGAGAAATGGTAAGTGTAAGGAACCCAGGCCTTACCCTGCCCCTTCCCATTATGATTCCCTGAATCTCTTGTTTCCCCCTTCTCAGCAAGCTGTTCTTATATCATCATGCCACTGTGTGTTTCAGGGTCTGGCATCAGAACCTGGGGAGAAGGTCACCACAGAACACTGGTAGGTGTGATTGGGTCAGAGGCCCAGTTCAGGAAAAGGTCCCTCCTTGAGACCAACTAACACCATGGCTCTGGTCAGGGGATGTGGTGGTAAAGGTGTAGCCACTGAAGACCCCAGGGTAGGCCGTGGAGAAGCTGCTGCTGGCTGAAGTTTGAGTCAGAGGGATGCCCAACGTCATCTGTTCTGTGGTGATGGTAGTGAGGCTGGAATTGTGGGCCTGGCGGGCACAGGGCCATGAAGGAGCATGAATCAGTGGATATTAACTTGGGAAGGAATTGGGCATTTCTGACCTGGGCTCTTTCTAGTTCTAGACGGCTTAGAAATAAACAGAGGCTTTGGGGTGGGGGTCGTAGGAAGGGTTTGAACTCAGAAGGCCTGGACTCCCTACCCACAATGTGTGGCCTCGAATAAGTCACTTCACTTCCCCTTGCTGAGTCTCCATTCCCTCCTTCCCCTGACGGCAGTAAGGGCAAATGCCCCAGGACTGTGGGGGACTCAGTGTAGCCAGGAATGGCATTATCCTACAAGTTCTGTTCAACTCCTGCCCTCAGAATGGATTTTGGATCCGTGCTGGGGTCCCAGAGCAGGAGGAGAAAGGGTGGCACTCCCACAGATTACCCCAGCTCACCGTCTACCGTGTGAGTCCAGGCAAGCCGCTTGGCATATGTGAGCTTGGTTTCCCCATATATAAACCGGGAATACTATCCATCTAGAACTAAGTAAGACCATGTGTGAGAAAGGGCCTGAGTGGGTCACACCCAGAACGGGTGTTCTCAAGAGAGGGAGCTGGCTCCTGCCTCTCGTGTTCTCCCTCAGAATACACAGGCCTTTGACTATGATACATGGCAGTTTCTGCCTTTGCTCAGTACCTTCCACTACTCTTCCTTTCCTACCAAACCCAAAGCTCACCTCCCTGGCCTCACCCACCCACTGGGCCCAGCCCCCTACTACTGTCATTGGCTCTGTCTTGTTCTGTAGGTGAACTCTGCCCACCTGTGTTCCCGCCCCCATGTTTGTTCACAGTGCTCCCCCTCCCCCTGCCAGGATGCTGTCCCCTCGGGGCTCAGCCATATCTTTCTCTATCCGCCAAGACCCAGCCAAAGTGGCATCTCTGTGAAGCCTTCCCTAGTTTCTCCAACTTCTCCTGCCCTTGGGTCCTGGAGGACTTTGTCCAAACATTCTGATTGTGTAAAAGTCTCTTTGATCTTTATCTCACCCTCCCTGAGTTACTTGAGGGCAAGGACTGTTTTTCTCATCTTTGGACCTTCACACCCTGCGACCTCGGATGCAGCCACAGCATATAGTATGTTGGTAATTTGTGGCATGGTGGAAGAACATTTTAAAAGCATACTGTCGAAAAATCGATGAAGAGAAGGTATCAGAAATGGTCATTTGTTAAGCTTCTCCTCTGTGCCAACCGCATTACAGTGTCATGTAAAGAACTGCACAGTGCGGGGCGCCTGGGGGCTCAGTTGGTGGAGCCTCTGCCTTTGGCTCAGGTCTTGAGCCCAGGACCTGGGATCAAGCCCCACATGGGGCTCCCTGAGCAGGGAGCCTTCTTCTCCCTCTCCCCCTGCTGCTCCCCCTGCTTGAGCATTCTCTCTGTCTCTCTCTCTGTCAAATAAATGAATAAAATCTTAAAAAAAAAAAAAAAAAGAACTGTGAGTTGGTTGTTTGCCTGGTTTTTCAGGCAGGGAAACAGGCTCAGAGAGGAAATGTGCCCAAGGTCACACAGCTGGTAATCATCAGACACAGACCCAAAGCCTGGCCTTGTCTGACTGCGGTGCAGTGGGGCCCAGGCCTCCTGCTGTAGGAGCTTCAGTCAAGGCATCTGCCTGGGAGGTCTCGTCCTAGGCGGTGCTGCAGAAGCCCCTGAGTGCCCGCTTGCCCGGAGCTCTGCTCACTGGGCAGAAAGGTCCCTGGCACCAATCCTGGAGGGACCCTGAACCTCTTAGAACCCCTGAGTCAGGCCCTGGTGTCCCTGCTGACTGAAATCACTCCATGCTTGGGATTTGGGTGAGCCACAGGTGGGGACCACTTGACCCATCTTGAGGGTCTGGCAAGGGTGTCTACCCTCCACACCCAGGCAGTCAGACCCTTCTGCTGTGTTGCACAATCCTTACAAACATATCCAGAGGCAGGCCTGAGAGGGCCTACAGAGCTGTGTCATCTGAGTCAGCCCTCTCATTTGAGACACAAAGGCTCAGAAAGGTTAGGCAACCTATCCAAAGTCATACGGTGTTCAGAACATTCTAAGTCTAGTCAGCATTGTGAGAACTGTGTGTTCAAAACCCATAGTGTTCATCCCGGAGGGTAGAGTTATTTTCATTTTCTTCCTTATAACTCTGTATGGTTTGAATTTTTCAACATGAATGTGGAACTGTTGTAATCACAGGGGGGCGGGGAGTTCAAAATAGAAGACAGGCATATTTAGAGTAAACAATATTCACTATATTTAGGGTAACTTGTTAAAGACAAGTTATAGAGTTAGACTGCTTGACTTAGATTTACAGCTTGACTACTCATCAGCTGTGTGTCCTTGGGAAAGTTACTTTACCTCTCAAAGACTCAGTTTGCTTGTGTATAAAATGAGGATGATAATAGCATCTTATAGGGCTGATATGAACAGCGTATGGGGCAAGCGTCAGTAAACTTCAGCTCCGGACCCAAATCGAACCTGTTCCCTCTTTTGGTACCACCATAAGCTAAGAATGGATTTCCATGTCAAATGGTTGTGGAAAAAAATCAAAAGAAGGATAATACTCTATGGTACATGAAATTTGCATGAAATTCAAATTCTGGTGTCTGTCAATAAAGTTTTATTGGAATGTATACCTGTTGCTTTACATATTGGAATGTACACCTGTTGGCTTTCGCACTACAATGAGAGGTGAGTAGTTGAGAGACTTTGTGGCTCACGAAGCCTAAAATATTTACCTCTGTCCTTTTAAAGGAAAAGTTTGTCAACCTCTGATATGAAATCATGAATAAAGAGCACTTTAGAAGCATGCCTAGCACAGGGTGTTTAGTAAACTTTGTCATTATTAATATGTGGGTATTTATAAAATCTTCTTTCCCTACGATGTATTTATTTATTTATTTACTTATTTTTAAAGATTTTATTTATTTGACAGAGAGAAACACAGCGAGAGAGGGAACACAAGCAGGGGGAGTGAGAGAGGGAGAAGCAGGCTTCCCGCCGAGCAGGGAGCCCGATGTGGGACTCGATCCGGGGTCTCGGGATCACGACCTGAGCCGAAGGCAGTCGCCCAACCAACTGAGCCACCCAGGCGCCCCTCTACGATGTATTTAAAAACAGTAATTGTTGGGGCACCTGGGTGGCTCGGTCAGTTAAGCATCTGACTCTGTTTTTTGACTCAAGTCATGATCTCAGGGTCGTGGGATCGGGTTCTGTACTGGGCATAGAGCCTGCTTAAGATTATCCCTCCCCCCTGTGCCCTCTGCCTCTCTCTCTCTCCCTCCCTAAAAAAATAAATAAAAATAAAAGCCGTTATCGTATTATAGTATATTTCATTGAGCCTAAGGCCCCTTTTGTTTTATATTTTAACATTCCTCGGTGGAATGTGACAATCAGAGGCATATCATAGTTAATTGACATAGTTAAGTGGCAGCATTTTTCTTTCTTTCTTAATGGTGCATAAATTCGTGAGGGGGTCTTAGAATTGCCTTAGAATTGCTAACCTCAGGGACGCCTGGGTGGCTCATGTCTGGATGAAATGTCTCAGAGAGTTGGGCTTTCATTATTGGCCACTTCCCTCTGGGAGCCTCAGTTTCCTCCCCTGTAAAATGGGACAGCAATAGCCTCAAGAGACCAACTCTCAGATTTGCTGTGGGATCAGATGAAGCCCCAGGATCTTGCATGAACAGGCTCCATGGCTGACCATTTCTGTCTCTCCCACTAGCTTGGGAGCAGGAATGCGGCTTTTTGCCTCTCTTGGTCCCTGGCATAAACCTCAAAGCAGGTTTGTTGAAAAAAACACATGAAGATGAGCCCGGAGCCCAGGAGAGGGACCAGGAAGTAGCAGGGCCTCTGTGACTCAGACAGGCTTGTCCCTGAACCAAGGACACAGCTTGCCAACATAGCCCCGAGACACGCCCTGGGCAGCCAGGGGAACTGACGCCACAGTGAGAAATGACACCTTTCTGTTGTTAATTTCTTTTAGAACAGTATGAATTGAAACATAATTTCCTTTTCATAATTAGAAAATACTAATTAAATGGTAGAGGGAGAAAATGAGATCATGGTTGGTCTCTTCCAGACTTCCCTAAGGAAGAAGGGGGAGGAGTTACCTGCAGTGTGTTCAAAGTCATAGGTGAAGACTCAAGAAATGTGGATCGCAGTTTTGCCTTTATGGATAAATTACTTAGGGGAAGTTCTTATTAATAGTCATTGCCCATCTCTGTTGAGCACCTGCTCTGAGCCTGGCCCTTTACCAGGTGCTTTATATTCATTTCCCTGTGTGGCCATGACACTAACCCCATCAGGTAGGTACCACTACCATCCCCATGGGAAGAAATAGAGGGACCCCAGAGAAGTTAACTAAGACATCCAAAGGTACACAGAAAGTAAGTAGCACAGCTGGGTGCCTCATACTCATTCTCTCTCAGTCCTTTGTCCTTATCTTTCCCTAGCACACAGTGGGTGTGTCATGAGGGTGGTGTGTTACACTATTTCAGTTTATTTCTTGGGTTGATGACTTTTAGAGGGCCTATTCTAGGTTCCAAAGGAAAGGGAAGAGAAAATATGCCCCAAACTTGGGCTTTCTGCCTGGCCTTCCCTGACTCACTGAGCCACACTGCACAGATGACTCATTCACTGGCCTTGACCTCAATGGGCCTGGCCACCCATTGAGAATGAAGTCACACCTCCAGCTTTCCACTGCATTCATTGGTTCACTCATCCAACTTTAGGCAGGCAAGAAACAGGCCTGGCTGGGCTTGCTTGGGGTCAGGGGTGGGAAAGCACACAAATGCTTCCCCGTGCCCTGAAGTTGTAGCTGGACTACTCACTTCTGACCTAAGAGATCCTCCAAGGGCCTGCAGTAGATGGCCAGGGCTGCTTAATGAAGCACAACTAGCCGAGTAGACTTAAAAAAACAAATTTGTCCCATAGTTCTGAAGGCCAGAAGTCCAAAACCAAGATACAGAAGAGGTTGGTGTCTTTTGAGGGCCATGAGGGAGAAGCTGTCCGATGGCCCTGTTCTGGTTATAGCAGCTTGCTGGCCCTTCACTTGACCTCTACCTAGGCTCATGTCTGTGTCCAGATTTCCCCTTCATATAGTGACACCAGTCATACTGGATTAGGGCCTAACCTAATGACCTCATTTTAACTTAATTACCTCTGTGAAGACTCTATTTCCAAATAAGGTGACATTCTGACGTACTAGGGGTTAGGAGTTTAGTATATCTTTTGGGAGGGACACAATATTAAGAGCCTATGCCCCCCAGAAAGCCCCCCTGAAAATAAGATGTTCTTGAATCAGATGTCTCAACACTATAATGATGTCCATTCGGCCCAGGTATATACACCCATTTCACATGATCTTCATGAAAATACTGAAGATTCTTTTTATTTTTTCCTGGAGTTAAGCAAATTGATTCTGGAGTTGATGTGAAAAAATACACAATCAAGAATAGCCAGGAAACCTAAAAAAGAAGGGCAGTGGGGATAGGAGGTTAAGCCCTAATAGATATTTTTAAATGTCAAACAGTCTCTGCAATTAAAATAGTATAGTTAGGAACATGCATAGCCAGATGGAGCAATGGAACAGAATAGAAATATCCAGAAATTTGCCCGACTGCATTTGGAAGTTTGACGTATGACCAAAGTGGCATCTCAAATCATGGACTTTTAAATAAGCCATCCTGGGACAACTGAATAGCCATTTTGAAAAAAAGGTAAAAGTGGGCCCATGCCTCACCAAACACTAAGTACTAAATAGACCAGAGATTCAGAACTTTTATTTTTATTTTTAAAAGATTTTTCATTTATTTATGATAGCATGAGAGCATCATGGGGGAGGGACAGAAGGAGAGGCAGAAGCAGACTCCTCATTGTGCAGGGAGCTCAAAGCAGGGCCCAATCCTAGAACTATGGGATCACAACCTGAGGCACAGGCAGACACTTAACCAACTGAGCCACCCAGATGCCTCGAAATTCAGATTTTTAAAATGAAACCTTGAAACTTCTAGATGAAAACATGAAGGGATTCCTTTATAACCCATAAGTGAGGAAAGCCTTTTGATTTAGGAGTCAAAATTCAGAAACAATAAAAGAAAAATTTCATGAATTCAACTACATAAAGTTAGAGCAAAATTTTTAAAAAGCTTTTCATGGAGAAAACAAACAAACAAAAAACCATCATAAGCAAAGCTGAAAACAAATTCAAATGGGAGACAATATTTATAACTTAAAGGCAAAGGGTAATTTCACCAATACATAAGGATGATTAGAAGTCGAGATGAAGGGGCACCTGGGTGGCTCAGTCCTTAAGTGTCTGCCTTCGGAGTTCCGGGATCCAGCCCTGTATCGGGCTCTCTGCGGGGCAGGAAGACTGCTTCTCCCTCTCTCACTCCCCCTGCTTGTGTTCCTTCTCTAGCTGTGTTTCTCTCTGTCAAATATATAAATAAAATATTTTTTTTAAAAAAGTAGAGATGAAAAAATAAAAAACATGATTTTATAATGGACAAAACCCATGAACAGATAGGTCACAGGAAAAGAACAGCAGAAGTCCCTGTACATGTAGAAAGATGCTCACTTGTCATCATAACAAGAGGCAAGAAAATTATAACTACACTGAGAGACTTTCATCCATCGGATTGGCAAAAATCCAAAATTTGTGGGATGCCTGGGTGGCTCAGTCAGCTAAGCATCTGCCTTCTGTTCAAGTCATGGTCCCAGGGTCATGGGATCAAGCCTAGTACTGGGCTCCTTGTTCAGGAGGGAGCCTGCTTCTTCCTCTCCCTCTGCCTGCCACTCCCCCTGTTTGTGCTTTCTTGCGTGCACGTGCTCTCTCTCTCTCTCTCTGTCAGACAAATAAATAAATAAAATCTTTTGTAAAAAATCCAAAATTTGAGGGCACCCTCTGTTGAAAAAAGGGAATATTGACTATAGACTGGTTGTTAGATGATATTATGGAATTACTAGCTTTGCTGGTTGCTTAGAAGCGTATCTTATTCTTCAAAGACACATGCTAAAGAATTTAGCAGGGAAAGGTCATGATGTTAGCAACTTGCTCTAAATGCTCGGGGAAAAATATACAAATCAACAAAGTAATGGCAAAACATGAACAACTGTTGAGTCTTTGTGGTGGGTAGAAGGGTGTTCAAGAATGGTAGGCTTCCAGATTTTCTGTATTTGCAGTTTTTCATCATGAAAGGTGGGGTCTTGTCTCGTGGCCCCAAGGTGAACAGCTGGGCTGAGGCGGGAATAATTGTTAGTGTGACCTAATGCTTACTATGGGGACCAGGCCCCATTTCAACGGCCAGCTCACTGATCTTCATACTGTCCCCGTGAGGAGTTTCCCCCTTACAGATGAGGAAACCAAGCCCTCAGGAATCTGGTAATGTCAGGTCCATGGAGAGTGGTACTCCCCCAGCTCTGCTGATAGATTTTAAATGGATATATACACCAGACCCTGAGAATCATTAATAGGGTGTGAAGAAACAGCCATGAATTGGACTAAGTTATTAAATTGGACTGAGTTATTTTACTTAATGAGTCATCCAAAAAGTTAACGGGGATCTTAGAAGCACTAGTTATTTTTAAGGGCTAATATTCTGTTCTCTAATTTACGCTTAGTAATTTCAGATGCTACTTAAAGATAGAGAACAAGGAGGTTGTAATAAAGAAATTGTGCATTCAGTCTAATGATTCACATAGCGAGCCATCAGTGGAGAAAGTTATGGGATTCTCTAAATCGAGGTGTGCGAATACAAGAGACTTACAATTGAAATGAAACTGTTCCATAGTGAATTTAACAGTGCAGAGTGCTTGCATCAATCAGTTAAAATCCCAATGGTTTATGACTTAAAGAAAAGTAGTGCCCAAGTGCCTGGGTTCAAATCCCACCTCTGTCAGTAACGTGGAAAGGCCATGTCGGGGGCAAGTCCTATAGGCTCCCTTTGCCCCAGTTTCTCATCTCCAAAATGGCAATGACAGTCACGCCCTCCTCCAAAGCTCTCAGGAAGGGTAAGTGATTTGAATGAACGAGCTGGAAGGACAGTGTGTGGTTCGGCGCCGGCAGCCCCCTCAATGCTCAGTCCAGAGCTGCCCTGAGAACCTATACCAGCAGCTTAGCCCGTGGCTGCTGGCCCTGCCGCAGGCCTCCGCAGCTCACTCCTTTTCATAGGGCATCGGCTCTGTGCCAGATGTTGCCCCAGGCTGGGAGAGAGAGGGACACCCATATGGTCTCACCACTCAGGGCGGCAAGAACAAGGGCAGAGGGGGACAGCCAGCACAGGTGTGGAACACAAGAGGGGAGGGTGGGGAAGGAATGGTACTTTTTAAAGGATTACGCCTTCTTGGGGTAGTAAATTTTAGATTATGTGTATTTTACCGCAATAAAGAACATTTTTTTGATGGATAATATCTTCTTGGAGCCTCCAGCCTATGAAGAGCAATCTTACTCTGAGCATATAGGTGAAAAAACGAAGACCCAGAGTGGGGGACCCCTCTCCCCAGGACGGCTTCCTCAGACCCTTTTGACAGAGGCGGAAACCTAGTTTTGGAGGCCTTGACTTGCCCTGCTTAAGTTCACTCTGCTGCAAGAACAGAAGACTGCCCGATACCCAGGTGGGGGTTCTTCCGCCACAGCCCCCTCCTACCTATGCCCGGTCCGGGAGCACCCCAGCTCAACCCAATCCTACTGCTGTGGCAAACTCCAGATAAGGGAGGGCATGCAAGGAGATCCTGTTTCTCAATCCCACACAAATAGAGAAGGTACTTTCCTGGTCGCCAGGGATGAAGCAGAGTGTCTAAAAGCAGAATCACCTCCAGCAGGGTGTGGGGCTGGGGAAGCTCCTGGGAAATCTCCTCCCTCCTCCCCACCTCCCTATACCTACATTTCCTATCCCGGAGAAATCAAGTGCAAACAAGCTTCAGGTGGACCCCTTCCTTGTCTTAGTGTAGCCGGGGTGCCTAAGCAGGCAGGTGTAAATAGGCATTTCAACTGAGTGTGGTCAACAGCTGCTCAGCCTCTGGGTATCCCCATTCAGTGCCCCCTACTACCTTCCCAACCGCCTTGAAAGACCTTTCCCCTCTCGGCCAAGAAGGGTGGGGCAGGGGACAGAGTGCGCCAAGAGAAAACTCCTTCTGGACCCTCCTTCATCCAACACAGGTCAAATATCAGCTTGGGCCCTCCTTCCAGATCTATTACTCATTCTTGGAAGTCCTGAGACCATCTTAAGCAAAAAGAGGTACAAAGTCTGAAGTAGCCAGTGCTGTGGAAAATATAATGCAAGGAAAGAGTTCTACCGTGTGGGGCAGGGGTTGGATTTAAGTAGGGCGTTCTAAGAAGGCCTCAACAAGAAGTAAAAAGCAAAGAGGTAAGGATGTAAGCCACCGGGTATCGAGAAAGAACAATCCAGACAGACATCCCAAAACAGGAATAAGCTTCATGGGAGCAAGGGACAGCAAAGAAGCAACCTCATTGAAAAAGGGAAGAAGTAAAATTAGTCTTTTTCTCAGACAATATAATATTCATATATATAAAATCGCAAGGGATCTAAAAGAATATACGAGGAGAACTAATAAGTATAATAAGTTCCAAGATACAAGATCTGTGTACAGAAATTAACTCTTTTCTACATGCAAACAACGAGCAAGCCAAAAATGAAATTAAGAAGATAAATCCATCCCTAATAATACCAAAAAGAATAAAATACTGTAGAATAAGTTTAACAAAGAACGTGCAAGACACCTACATCAAATATTATAAAATTTTACTGAGGCAACTCAAAGAAGATCAGAATAAATGTAGAGACATTGCCATGTTCTTGGATTTTAAGACTCAATCTTAAGATGGCAATATTCCTCAAACTGATCTACAGATTCAATGTGATCCAGATCAAAACTCCAGCAGGATATTTTCCCCAGAAATTGGCAAGCTGATCCTAAAATTTATATGGAAATGAAAAAAATCACCTAGAACAGCCCTAACATTCTTTTTATTTTTTTAAAGATTTTATTTATTTATTTGTCAGAGAGAGAGAGAGAGAGAGAGGGCACAAGTGGGGGTAGGGGGGAGTGGCAGGCTAAGGGAGAAGCAAGATTCCCGCAGAGCAAGGAGCCACGGGGCTTGATCCCTGGACCCTGGGATCATGACTGTAGCTGAAGGCAGACGCTCAACTGACTGAGCCACCCAGGTGCCGCTAGCCAGAACATTCTTGAAAAAGAACAATTGTAGGACCTCTCCTATTTGAGTTCAAAGCAGCAAGTGTAGCTTTGCTAAGCTACTTTGTTAAGACCGTGTGGTATAAGGTATATATATATATATATAGTATAAGGACTGCAAAATAGATCAACGGAACAGAACTGAGAATCCAGAAAGAAACCCTTACATCAGGGTCAATTCATTTTTGACAAAAGTACCAAAGTAGTTCAATGGAGGAAAGGATAGTCTGATTAACAACCAGCACTGGGACAATTGGCTTCTCATTTACATGCAAAAGAAAGAGCTTAGACCCTCATCTTACACAACGCACAAAAATTTAACCCCTAATGGATCATTGACTTAAATGTAAGAGGCAAAATAATAAACCTTTCAGAAGAATACATAGGAAAAGCATCTTTAAAGCCTTGGGTTAGGCAAATGTTTCTTAGCGTGATTTATAAAATAAAATATTAATAAATTGAAATTTGTCATGATTCAAAAGTGCTGTACTTAAGAGCCACCATTAAGAAAGTAAAAAGATAATAAGCTAGGACAAAATATTTGCAAAATCAAATCCCATATCTTATCCTAGACATAAGAAAAGGACTTGTAGTCAACATTTATGAAAAACTTCTACAAGTTCTCAGTAAGAAGAAAACAATCTAATCCAAAAAAAGAAGAGCAAAAGATATGAACAGATATTTCTTCAAAGAAGATAAGCCAGTAGCTGAGACACACATGAACAGGTGTTCAACAACATTAGTAAGAAAATGCAAATGTGAAATGAGACCTACATCACACCCACTAGAATGATTATAATTTTTTTTTAAAAACCAGGTAATAACAAATGTGGCTAGGATTTTAGAGACACAGAACCCTCATATGTTGCAGGAAGGAATGTAAAAAAGGGGCAGCATCTTTGGAAAATAGGTTGGCTTTTCCTCAAGGAGTTAACATAAACTTACCACATGACCCAGCAAGTCCACTTCTGGGTGTCTACTAAGAGAGACGGAAACATATACGCATAGAAAGATCTATGAGTCAGTGTTCATAGCGACATTATTCATAATAGCCCCAAATTGGAAACAACCTAAATGTCCATTAACTGATTGATTAATGGATAAGCAAATGTGGTAAATCCATATACCAGAACACTTTTCAGCAATAAAAAGAACAAATGAGGGTGCCTGAATGGCTCAGTGAGTTAAAGCCTCTGCCTTCAGCTCAGGTCATGATCTCAGGGTCCTGGGATCAAGGCCCGCATGGGCTCTCTTCTCAGCAGGGAGCCTGCTTCCTCCTCTCTCTCTGCCTGCCTCTCTGCCTACTTGTGATCTCTTTCTCTCTGTCAAATAAATAAATAAAATCTTAAAAAAAAAAAAAGAACAAATGAATGAATGACAGGTGCCACCATATGGATGAACCTCAAAGATGTTCAAATAAGTGAGAAAAGCCAGACCCCAGAGACTCCATTGTGCTTGATTCCACTTATGTGAAACATCCAGAAAAGGCAAATTACAGAGATAGTAAGTAGATTAGTGTTTGTCTGAGGCTGGAGGGGAAGCAGGGATTACCTGTGAATGGGCATGAGGGAGAGACCCTACTGGGGGACCATGAGAATGTTCTAAAATTGATTACAGTAATGGTTGTACCACTTGGTAAAGTTACCAAAAAAGTATCGAATCATATACTTCAGTAGGGTGAACTTACCATATTTAAAACATACCTCAATAAAGCTATTCCAAAAAAAGTTCAGTTTAAGATTCAGTTGAGATTCAACTTATGTGTGGTCCAGGAGCCCTTCCTAGGTTGGGACAGGCTGGGATAAATGCCACCTCTTTACCGAAGAGTGCTGTGGGTCATAGGACCGTAGCACAGCCTCTGTGTAGTATTGGGATTGGCTTAGATATTGGGCTCTCTACTTCAGTATAAGCTTCTTTTTATTTTTTATTTTATTTTATTTTTTAAAGATTTATCCATTTATTTATTTGACAGAAAAAGAGAGAGACAGTGAGAGAGGGAATACAAGCAGGGAGAGTAGGAGAGGGAGAAGCAGGCTCCCTGCAGAGAAAGGAGCCTGAGGCAGGACTGGATCCTGGGACTCTGGGATCATGACCTGAGTTGAAGGCAGATGCTTAACCACTGAGCCACCCAGGTGCCCCATGGTATAAACTTCTTGAGTACAATTACTTAGTGTTCCTTCTCAGAATCCTAGAACAAAATCCAGCTCTTATGGCACTCAACAAAGGCTTGCTAAATTAATGAATAGAAAGAGGATTGGATCTCATGAATAAGTCCTATGTTTGAGACCTACATGAGTGTGAGAATAATAAAAAAAAAAAGATAGTATAGCAAACGTACAATGCATTTAAAACAATGCCGTTTTGTCCTAGATGTAAGAAAATGCTGGGCAACAGGAAGAAAAGCCCACTTCCAAGTAAATGAAGTGAGCAAACAATGTACTTTCTTTTAAAAGGTTGGCAGAGAGTAGAAAATTAAAAAAAAGAAATGTAGGTAAATAGAAACGTTGGTTTGGGAATCTAATGTAGCCAGATAATAAAAATCTGGTATATGGAAGGAAGGGAGAGAGGAAGAAGGAAAAGAGGCAGGGGAGGAGGGAAGAAGCCCATGGGGTAGAGCAAGAGGGAGCTGACCCCTGTGGGGGCCGGTGGGCACTCAGAGCCCTGGGGCTCCACCTCTGAGAAGGGCAGCAGCACGGAGCCCGGGTGCAGAGCAATGACAGTGAGGACATGTGTCAACAGGATAATAATAGGACTCGCGTCACTTGGGAGTGAGAGGATGAGTTCCCAGTGCAAAATCTCAGCTCAGCACATAGCAAGCATCAAACCCGATAGCTAGCGTGAGGATCACTATTTTGTCCCCCAACACTGCAGGCCCAGAGAGGTGGAGTGCACACACGATGTGCATCACGGCGGGCCTGTGGGGGAAGCCCGGGCCAGGTGGTCAGCTCCTAGAGGGCAGGGGTGCCGGGCAGTGAAGGACAGGTGGAGGGCAGGGTGATGGGTCCAGCCAATGCTTCAACCGCCTTGGCCTCTGAACCCCAACTCCTCAACTGGGGATGGGAGAGGAGCGGTAACACCTTCTACAGGGCTCACTAAAGGCACAGAATAAGGCAGAGCCTGTGGCCCCTCAACCCAGGGCCTGGAGGCAGCATCTCACAGACAGTGTGGCCTACTGAGCTCCCTTTATTCGGCAGCTATTTGTTGACGCAAACCACAGGCCACACTGGCTGGGACGCTAGGGACACAGGTGAACAAGAGACATTTTCTGGACCACAAACCCATACACACACACCCCATTGGTAATCTACCTAATTTGCTAAACAGCGAACTCCACAACATGGGTGCTTCTAGAACTGTTTCTGCAGAAATGAACACAACAGGTGACGCTGGACTCACTTGCTCAGGGAGAAGCTGGGGAGACTCTTCACGGGACAGATCTCCGGGTGCACAGAAGCGGCATCGCCCAGGCCCTCGTGGACAGCTTTCTTTGACTGACAGGCAGGAAAACCTCCAACCCACCCAAGTCTTGGCCCTGCCAAAGCCACCTGCCCAAAGAGAAAGAAAGACAGTAGGACACTATGATAAAAAAAAGGGATACCTCTATGAGGTAAAAAAAAAAAAAAAAAAAAAAAAAAAAAA
>PITA01021550.1:0-32464 GCA_004023965.1 Spilogale gracilis
CGTTGTTCTTTTACGTCTTTTTTCAGCTGTTGTGGAAGTCAGGTCGGAGCAAGATGTCTCCGCCCAGACCTCCCTCCCAGAGAGAGCCTCTACACAGGGAGGGGCTCTTTCCAGCCTCCCGGTTGGCAGTCTGTCACAGCCGGGCTGGTGCAGACATTGTATTGATTTCTGCCCCCGCCCCTGCTTGTCGTTTCACTCCCACACCTCAAAGCCACAACTCCTTTTGGATCGCGCGACTTTGCACCCTGGGACCCGCGGCCTCTCCAGTCTCACGCAAGTCTGTAAAAATGCCTTCCCTGGGGGGGTCTGCGTGGCCCACGGTCTGGAGAGAAACGGAGAGAAGGGCAGTGGCGTAAAAATAGAATCCACTCCCGCTGCTTTCGTGGCAGCTGCGGCGGCTCTGGCCGTGGCGTGCGGGGGCACAGTGCAGCGGGAAAAAAATTTTAAAAAGTCTCCTTGCCTTGCCCCGGGCTCCGCTGTGTTCCTGTTTCTGTCTAGCCCCGATTCAGGCCATAATCTGCTGTTATTCCTCACTCACAGAGCACTTTCGTTTTGGGGTATTTGTTTTCAATGGTTCAGCTCTGTAGGCTTCCTCCCCCACTCCCCTGTCTCTGGGGGCAAGCCTCCAGACCCTCTTATTTGTTTCTACCTTTTTGCTGATGTTCCTTGTCTCTCGTGGTGGTCCAGAAGTGGGAAATATCACATTTCAGGCTGATTTCATGGGTGTTCACGGTGGTCTTGTAGTGTTTTTTTTGCTGGAATTCAGCTCTCTTCAGGGAACTCCCCGAAATGTGGTCACCTGGTCTTCCGCCATCTTGACTACCTGTTTCCTAACTTTTAAGAGTGATTGCAAGTTGGTACAGCCACTTTGGAAAACAGTGTGGCGATTCCTTAAAAAATTAAAAATAAAGGTAGCATATGACCCTGCAATTGCACTACTGGGCATTTACCCCAAAGATACAGATGTAGTGAAAAGAAGGGCCTAATGTACCCCAATGTTCATTGCAGCAATGTCCACAATTGCCAAAATGTGGAAAGAGCCAAGGTGCCCTTCAACAGATGAATGGATAAAGAAGATATGGTCCATATATACAATATACAATATATACAAAGGTCCATATATACAATAGATGAATGGATAAAGAAGATATGGTCCATATATACAATTATGCCCCCATCATAAAGGATGAATACTCACTTTTTGTAGCAACATGGACAGGACTGGAAGAGATTATGAAATAAGTCAAGCAGAGAAAGTCAGATATCATATGGTTTCACTTACTTGTGGAGCATAAGGAGTAATATGGAGGACAGTAGGAGAAGGAAAGGAAATGTGAATTGGGGTAAATCAGGGAGGGAGATGAAACATGAGAGACCTTGGACTCAGAAACAAACTGAGGGTCTTGGAAGGGAGGGGGATGGAGGGGTGGGTGAGCCTGGTGGTGGGTATTGAGGATATGTATTGCATGGAGCACTGGGTGTTAGGCATAAACAATGATTCTTGGAATACTGAAAAAATAAAGTAATGTAATTTAAAAAAGTAAAAATTATGAAAAAAAAAAAAGAGTCACTGAAAGCTTTGAACTTGGAGCACTTGGGTGGCTCAGTCGATTAAATGTCTGCTTTTGGGTCAGGTCATGATCCCAGGGTTAAGTCCCCTGTTGGGCTCCTGTTCAGTGGGGAGCCTGCTTCTCCCTCTACCCTCTGCTTGTACTCTCTCTCTCTCTCAAATAAATAAAATCTTAAAAAAAAAAAAAGCTTTGAAGATTTTCTCAGGAAATTATTTTAAAAACTCAAAAAGTGTGACAGGGGAAGGATTTTCTATACTACAGTGGGTCTTTACTGCACATATTCAGTGGTCATTCAGATAGGCACTATAGTTTTGAAAACATTAATAGGAAAGATAAATATAGCTCTACATCATGTCTATACTGTAATCCTTAATCTCTTACTATTCTAGTATTAGAATAAGTAAATCTATATATAAGTAACTATAAGAATAGTATCTTACTATTCTAGTTACTATTCTAATAACCCACTCCCCACCTAAAAGAGAGTAAGAAAAGGAATACTAATATTCTGAGTCCAGCTTCTTTATCACTACAACTATGACACAAGCATGGTCTTGGGGCTAGGCAGACACTGAAGTCAGACACGACCAAATGAAAGGTAGAAAATAAGATTTAAGGCACTGACACCAAACAGACTTTGCTTCTAATACAAACTCATGTCTGTATGAAAACTTTTATACTCATCTTGGTATGATTGAGTTTAATTAAGATTTGTTCAATCTTGACCTGCGAGTTACGTCAGGGCATTGTTTTCAACATTTTTAGGTGATTTAGTTCACATTTTACCTTGGCATTTGGATCTTTTTCTCACTAAGGGACACACAGAAGAAAAGATAGTATTTACTAAACTTTATGGAGAGAGAACCCACAATTCCACAGTGGATTAGAATTACAATCCAATTTGCCCCGCTTAAATCACTCTGTTTCCCAAATACCAAAATAAGACAATCAGGTTTACTTTGCACAATTAAATACAATAACTTTTACAAAAGAACCTAGAACAGAGCATTCTTCCTTCCTTTCCTCCTTTATTTGTTCAGTCTTTTTATTTTTTCTTCCTTGCCTTCTCTTTCTACTTTTCTTATCCTTTAAGTTTTCCTCCCTTTCTTCCTTTTTCCCTTCCTTCCTCCCTTTCCCTTCCTTTCCTCTTTTCTTCCCTTCCTTGTCTCTCCCCATCTACCTTGATTTTTTAGGCTATTTCTTCTGCTTTTTAAAATCATACTAGAGGGGTGCCCAGGTGACTCAGTTAAGCAACTAATACTCTTGATTTTGGTTCAGGTTATGATCTCAGTGTTGTGAGATGGAGCCGCACAGCCACTTATGATTTTCTCTCTCCCTCTCCCTCTGCCTGCCCCTCTCTCCCTGCACATTCTCTCTCTCTTTCTCTCTCTCAAAAAGATTAAATGTCTGCTTTTAAATTTTAAAGATTAAATGTCTGATTTTAAATTCTCTCTCTCAAAAAGAGAGAGAGAGAAATTAAAATCATACCATATATGTCCAAAGATGTGTACACAATTTTTATGCATTTTTTTCATAATGTGAAGAATAAAATTCTGACCATACTTATACCTACATACCTAACAACCTCTCAATTTACTTGGTTTAATGAGGAAATAGTTTTAAAATGAAGCTCAATTACAAACCTTACAAGTAAATTATATTTTGTCTTTAATGGCTATAGATCTTACACTGAAACAAGTGTGTTCAAGAGTGTAGTAAAATTGATCATTGCGTTAATCTCCATCTCAAACTGCAAATAACAAATTTAGCCAATAACATCTAATTATTATGATTGCATTAGATTAAAGCTAAAGGAACTGTAATTATGCATGGGTGCAATGAAAGCTTTTGTATTACCACAGCATTTCAATGTTTTATTAGGATGCATTCAGTCATCCTCTGGCTGTGCTATGAAATGCAGTGATTCTTCTTTAATGTACACTAATTAGAATGAAATTATAAAAGTTTAAGAAATTGTAAATAACACATTACTTCTAAGAGTTATTCACAATTATATAAGCTAACAAATCTTGCTAAGTTAAAATTCTTGACTTTTTTTGAAGGATATCACAGGATGGTGATTACTGATAGAGGAAGAAGGTATTTTAGGAGAAAGACAGAGCTTGAAAAAAGAAACAGGAAAATAACATGGACTTTATATGAAGAATATTGAATTGAGCAGACAGGCAAGTATTTCAGTGACTGATGAATGGGTATGAATCATGAAGCCCATTCTCCCTTCTAAACTGTTAGATTCTGAGTACTAGATATATGTCAAGAAGTAGTTGGTAAGAATAAATAAAAGGAAAAAGTCAGTTATTTGAAGACATCTGTTCCATTCTGTGTCCTGGACATCTGTATAAACACAGGCTTCAGTAGAGAAATAGGACTATGGTAGCAGAGTTAGAGAATGTCTGGTTCATCTCCTTCATTTATGGCAAATAAATTACAGAGGTGTTACATGACTTGCCCAAATTGGCAAATATGTCTAATTTCAGATTGGCATTTAGGCACAATTGAGATATGTTTTTTCTATAAACCTGTTAAAAGTTTTTTTATCATAGGGGTGCCTGGGTAGCTCAGTCATTAAGTATCTGTCTTCGACTCAGGTCATGATCCCAGGGTCCTACGTTCAAGCCCTGCATCAGGTTCCCACCTAAGCAGGAAGCCTGCCTCTCCCTCTCCCACTCCTCCTGCTTGTGCTCCCTCTCTCAATGTGTCTCTCTCTGTCAAATACATAAATAAAATCTTTAAAAGTTTTTATCATAAAAGGAAATTTACTTTTTAATGTTTTTCTGCATCTTTTGAAATGATCATGATCCTTTTATTCTATTGATGTGATGTAGCATACTGATTGATTCACATATGTTGAACAATCTTTGCATCTCAGAGATAAATCCACTTGATCATGTTGTATGATCCTTCTAATGTGCTGCTGAATTTGGTTTGTTAGTATTTTATTGAAAATTTTTATATCTATATTCACTGGAGATGTTGACCTATAGTTTTATTTTCTTTAGTAGTGTCCTTTTCTACTTTTGGTATCAGAATAATGCTGGTCTTATAGAATGAGACTGATAGTGTTCCTTTTCATTTTTTTTTAAGAATATGGGAAGGACTGGTGTTAATTCTTTAAATAGTTATTAAAATTATCCATGAAGCCATCTTGTTTTGAGCTTTTCTTTGTTGGGAGATTTTTGATTACTGATTCAATCTCCTTACTAGTAATTATTCTATTCAGATTTCCTATTTCTTCTTGATTAAGTCTTGGCAAATTGTACATCTCTAAGAATTATTTCATTTCTGCTATTTCATTTCTAAAAACTATTTCATTTCAGTTTGTTAGCATATACTTGTTCATAGTGGCATCCTATAATCCTTCAAACTTCTGCAGTATCAGTTTTTTTTTTTTTCTAAAGATTTTATTTATTTGACAGAGAGAAACACAGCCAGAGAGGGAACACAAGCAGGAGCAGCGAGATAGGGAGAAGCAGGCCTCCCGCCGAGCAGGGAGCCCGATGCGGGGCTCGATCCCGGGTCTCCGGGATCATGACCTGAGCCGAAGGCAGTGGCCCAACCAACTGAGCCACCCAGGCGCCACCTGCAGTATCAGTTTTAATGGCTCCTTTTTATTTATAATTTTGTTGATTTATATCCTTTATCTTTCTTCCTTCGTTAGGCTAGCTAAGAGTTTGTCAATTTTATCATTTCAAGAACCAATTCTTAGTTTGGTTAATTCTTTCTATTATTTTTCTATTTTATTTATTTCTGCTCTAGCGTTTATTATTATTTTCTTAACTCTGAGCTCTGTTTTTAATTCTTCATCTATTTCCTGAAGTTGTAGAGTCAGGTTGTTTATTTGAGATCTTTAATGCTTTTTAAGATAGGTGTTTATTGCTATGAACTTCCCTCTTATAACAGTTTTTTCTATGTCTCACAAGTTCTGGTATGTTATATTCCCTTTCTATTTTGTATTAAGAAACTTTTTTTGTCCCTTTAATTTCTACTTTGATTCATTGGTTGGTTGGGAAAGTGCTATTTAATTTTCATGTGCTTATAAATTTCCCACTTTTCCACTTATTACTAATTTCTAGTTTTATGCCACTTTGGTGAGAGAAGATATTTAATATTACACTTGTTTTGTGGATTAAAATATGGTCTATCCTAAAAGAATGTGTATTCTGCAGTTGTTGAATAGAATGTTCAGTATATGCTGGTTTGTTTCATTTGGTCCATAGCATTATTCAAATCTGCAGTTTCCTTATTGATTCTTTGTCTTAATGGTCTGTCCATTCTTGAGAGTGGGGGGATTAAAGTTTCCAACTATTATTATAGTAATGTCTATTTCCCCTTCAGTTCTTAGTTTTTTGCTTTAAATATTTAAGTGTTCCAACATTGAGCACAGGTTCTTTACAACTGTATTATCATCTTGATGTATTTATGTCTCTAATTATATAATGACCTTTGTCTCTTTTTAAACATTTTTACTTGAAAGCCTATTTTGTATGACATAAGTACACCTACACCTGTTTTTTCAACTATTATTACAAATTTCTTGAAATGTCTTTTTCCATGTCTTCACCCATAGTCTGTGTCTATCTTTATTATTTTTTATAAGTAATGCATTTTTAAAGACATATTTATTTATTAGAGAAAGAGAGAGAGAGAGAGAGAGAGAGAGCGCCTGGAGGGGCAGAGGGAAAGGGACAGAATCTCAAGCAGGCTCTCTGCTGAGCACTGAGCATTGAGCCCAAAGCAGGGCTCAATCTCAGGACCCTGAGATTATGACCTGTGCTAAAACCAAGAATCAGATGCTTAACCAACTGCACCACCCAGGTGCCCCAGTGTCTATTTTTAAAAGGCTAAAGTAAGTCTCTTGTAGGTAGTATATTGTTGAATCTTGGCTTTCTTATTTTTTTGTCTTTTTTTTTAATCCTTCGTCCACTCTATGATTTTTGATTACAAAATTTAATCTGTTTACATTAAAAGTAACCACTGATAGGTAGGTATTTACTATTGCCATTTTGTTAATTGTTTACTTGGTTATTTTGTAGAACCTTTTTCTTTGTTTCTTATCCTGCTACCTTTTTACCTTCAAGATGTATTTATTTGGAGACAGAGAGAGAGAAAGAGGGGGGGGGGCACAAGCAGGAGGGGCACAGGGAGAGAGAGAATCACATGGGGACTGTGCCCTGAACCCAGAGGCCGACTCAAGGCTCAATCCCCCTGAAATCACAAGCTGAGTCAAAACCAAGAGTCAGATGCCCAACCAACCATACCACCCAGGTGCCCCATCCTGCTACTTTATGTGTTTGAATGTCTTTTGGTATCAGTATCCTTAACTTCTTATTGTATTCTTTTGTGTAATCAATATAGGATTTTCCCTTGTGTTTGTCATAAAATATCTCAAACTTATAATGCCCAATTTTAAACAGATAGCAATTTAATTTCAATAGAATTAATAAAATTTATATTTTTATTTTCTCCCTCATATATTAGGTTATTTCTGTTACAATTTACATGTCTTTTATATTACATTAACAATGACAAATTACTGTGTTTATGGTTATTTTTACTATTTTTTTAACTTTTACACTAGGATTGTAAGTGAATTATACACCATTATTGCCATATTGCTGAATCTAACTATGACTATATATTTATCATTACTAGTGACACACTACCTTTTTATGTTTTTTATAGTGTTAATTAGCATTCTTTTGCTTCCCTTAAAGAAATCACCTTATTATTTCTTGTAAGGCAGATCTAATAGTAAAGAATTTCCTCAGCTTTGGTTTGTTTAGCAAAGTCTTTATCCCTCCGTTTTTCTAAGGACAATTTTACCTGATATAGAACACTTGGCTGACAGTTATTCTTCAATATTTTGAATATGTCATCCCATTCTCTCCTGGTCTGAAAAGTTTCTGTTGAGTAATCCACCAAAGGCCTTATGGAAGTGCCTTTCTAAGTAACTTTTGTCCTTTCTCTTGCTGCTTTTAAGCTTCTTTCTTTGATTTCAACTTTTGACAATTTAACTGTAATGTATTTTGGTGTAGCCTTATTTTGGTTCAATCTATTTGGGATCCTTTAGATCTCATTGATCTGGATGTCCATTTCTTTCCCCAGATTCGGAAAGTTTTCAGCATTGTTGGCTTCAGTATATTTTCTGTTTCCTTCTTTTTCTCTTTTCTTTCCAAAAGTCCCATAATGCAAATATTGTTTCTTTTCGTTGTGTCCCATAATTCCTATAGGCTTTCCTTACTCTTTTTCATTCTTTTGTTTTTCTTTTTGCTCTTCTAATTTCTAATGTCCAATTTTCCATATTGCTGATTCCATCTTATTCAAGGTTGATTCTATTTTTGAAACTCTCCATTGAATTCTTCAGTTCAGTTATATTTTTTAACTCTAGGATTTCTGATTTTGTTTGTTTTTGGTTTTGATGGTTGCTATTTCCTTATCAAACATCTCATTTTGTTCATATATTATTTTCCTATTTTTTTTAGTTGCCTGTCTGTATTTTCTTGTAGTTCATTAAGCTTCCTTAAGAGGATTATTCTGAATTCTTGGACAGCTCGGAGATCTCCATTCTTTAGGGTTAGCTCTTGGAGTTTTATTAGTTTCCTTTGGAGGTGCCAAGTGCACCTGACTTTTCATGATCCTTGATTCCTTATGTTCTATCTGCACATTTGAGTCATTAGGTTCCCTTCTCAAACTTTACAAGGTTGCTTTGGAATGGACAGTATACCAGTCAGCTCAGTTTGAGCTTCTGGTTGTGTCTACTGCTAACACTCTTAAGCAGATAGATCCTATTGTGGTCTATTTTGGGGTGAAGCAACTGTTAGAGTTCTGAGGACAAGGGCAGGGGTGTGTGTGCCACTGGCAGTTAGATAAGACTGCTGGCTGGGGCGCCTGGGTGGCTAAGTTGGGTAGGCATCTGCCTTTGGCTCAGGTCATGATCTCAGGATTTTGGGATCAAGTTCTAGGTCAGACTCCCCGCTCAGCAGGGAGTTTACTCCCCCTCCCCACACTTGTGCACTCTCTCACTCTCTCTCCCATAAATAAATAAAACTTTAGAAAAAAAAAAAAAAGACCATTGGCTTGATTCCCTACCTAAATGAGGTTGTAGGATGGGTTCTGCAGTTGCCTGGGTTAGTAAATGGTCAGGACTGGGTACTATATTCAGTAATAAATGGGGCAAAAAATTAGTTTCCCTGCCCTGGCAGGACAGCAAGAAAGGACTCAGGGCCTATAAAGCTGTTGTTTGGGGACCCAAATGAGGCCAGAGTGTGCATTACATTTACTGGTAAGATGACACCACTGGTTTTGCTTTGCAGGTGGGGAAGCCATGGGCTGGGGCCTTTACCCAAGTACCATTGTACCTAAGGCTATTAAATGGGCCATGCAACTTCCTGTGTGCTCAGTTATGTTCCCTGGTTAGACAGGATGAAGGTTGTATTCAGTAATAAACAGAACTATGAATTAGATTTACTACCCTGGTACAGTGGGAAAAGTTGTTCTAAGCTGGTAAAGCTCTTTGTTGTCTTAACTGAAGCCAACTCACAAGTTCCCTATCACTGACAGGGCCAGCAACTTTGTTTTGCAAACTATCAGGTGTAGCTAACTGCCTTTTGTGCCAGTAGGTTGCACAGCTTCTAGAAGTCATCTCCAAGGTTTCCAGTCTGATGGGGCCAGAAGACACTCTCCACAGCAAGTGGAGCTCTGATTCAGATCCTGCCTGGGCAGGAAGAGAAGGGGCTGCTCCAGGCTACTTTCAATTTCCCAAACAGGTTCTGCGGTTGAGAGAGTCCAAGACTTACATTAAGCCTTGGCTGTGAATCAATCCCTAGCCTGTGTAGCATGGGAATGTGCCATTCCTGGCATGTCTTTGGTCTGGAGGCAATCAACTCTGCCCACCCATTTCTCAGCTGAAATAACACTAATACTGTGCTGCCCTGGTACCAGCCCTTCTCTTAGATGGGACTAGAAGAGAGTCTCTACAGATGGTGGGACTATGACTGGGCAGCATAGCTAGGCATGGACAGATTGGTCTCTAGGGCCAGTAAAAGTTTTTGTCTGATGACATGAACCAGGCAGTTCTGCACCCTGTCAAGTTCCCTGGTCATTGTGAACCTCCACCTTGGTTCTGCAGATGAGTAAAGCTTCTGGGTGGGGTTACTACTCGGGCAGAGCAGTTATGAACTCAATCTGCCAGGATGTGTGTGCTGGTATCACAAGAACTATATTCCAATATATTCAGATTCCCAGTGGTTGAGCCCTGCAGATTCCCCTGTAATCCCTGTGGTGTGAGATCAGAGTAGGGATTCCACAAAGCAACCAACAAGCCTGGGCAGGTCTGATTGTCCCTGCTGGGTTCTGTTTCTGCACTGGATGAAAGCAGTCAACACACAGCCCCTTCTCTTACCCTTCTAATGTAGCCTGTCTTGGTCTCTGAAGTACAAAGGTTGCTTCAGTCTCACCCCTGTGTTCTCGGGTTCTCTCAGTGGTATCTTGCTATTGAACAGTTGTTATCTGTTCTTCTTGTGACAGGGAGCAAATTAGGAACAACCATGTCACTATCTTGGTGATGTCACTTCCCCTTTTGCTTTTTTGTTAGTCATCAACCACAAGCAAAAAGTTAACAGATAAACAGAGAATGTGAAATAAATAGCAGGTAATTTTCATAGGAGAATGGAATAATAGTCATTTTTATCCAAGTATTTGATGGAAAAAGGAAAAGCGTACTTCCACAAATAGTTTCAAACCAAGGCAAAATGTGTACTATACACCAAAAACAAGAAAATTGCCAAGAAAAAGCAAAAGAGAGCAATACTGAAGCACTGATCTGAATGAACTCCAGCTGTATAGATTTATTCAAGTCTCTAAAACAATGGCAGAACCTAGGAAAACATAAAAGTGAAACGGGATTTCAGCAATACAATTCAAGATTAATAAAGCACAGCACATCCAAAAGATAAAGCAATCCAATCACTAGCTTTTTTATTTATATAATTTCTTCCAAAAGATGGATCATAGAATATGTGTCTGAAATAGAACTCACTACTTCATTAAGATTACAAATGTCTATAAGAAATTGTAAATTCCCATATTTAAAAATGTAATGGGTGAGTATTATGAAAGAAGGAAAAAGAGTTTTGTTCAATTCATCTTGACATCCCACCAACAAGACAGAGATAGAATGTATCCTCCTTTAATGGCTGAGCAACTGAAGCCCTGAATATATAAGCATGTAGTTTACACAAGCATGCACACACACACACACACACACACACACACACACACTCAGCAGAATAAGTAGTATATGTGTCTTTTAATCGTTTGGGTTTTAATAGCAAACCTTACCTTTCTCTTGGCCCAAACCAAAGGTTTGAAAGGAAATACTTGAGTTAAT
Organism: Spilogale gracilis; assembly: GCA_004023965.1. NCBI lineage: Eukaryota > Metazoa > Chordata > Mammalia > Carnivora > Mephitidae > Spilogale > Spilogale gracilis. The sequence goes on from PITA01021550.1 coordinate 10,981, forward strand.
ATTTCATTTCAATCTAAACTATAACAATATTCTTTATTTTTCATTTACTCTCTGAAATATCACAAGTAGTAGTAGCGTATAAATATAAGATGGCCCATAAGATATAAGAATAGAAATTGTAACTATCTACACAGACCTTAACTATGAAACAATAAACTTCCACAGAAACTAATGATTCCATGTAATGTAGTTTCCAAAACCCATGGATGCCCTGAATGCCCCCCACTGCAGGTGTTCTACTCTAAAAACAATGAATCAGAATGCAGAAATATAACATTTTATCTCAAGTATACTGAAACGATCACACACATGTCATCAAATCCAGTATGTAAACCAATAATCAAACACTCAATTACATGTCAGTCACAATCATAAAAACTTGGATGGAACAGAAACCAGTGGGTTATAGACTGGTAGAAAATATCCTTAGAAATTTTTGGCCATGTTAGCTAATGCAAGTTATCCTTTTAAAAAACTTGTGCAGCAGCATTTTTATTACAGTTATGTAAAAACTATTTATTGGTTTATCTGAAAGGCACAGATATAATTCTTTTGTAAAATAATTCATTATTAAGTTAATTCTATCGTTTCATCTAAGGTTTGTGACTGGATTAGATTTGCTGAGTTCTTATAACAATCTGTCTCTCCCTATTATAATTTTTCATCTTACCATACAAATAGTAGCACATTAATCAACAAAACTCCAGTTACTTTACTATGAGCCATTTCATGGTTCAGTGAGTTAAATTACAACTTGAAATATTCCCCAGTCAAGAAAATTTACCAAAGCTACTTAGTCACTATCATGTATCTCTTGTCTTCATTTATGAAAGAAACAAAATTGTGAAACTTTTTATTTTCTAAACGTGGAACATAAGCTTTATTTTTAAGGGCATATTTATATGCCTTTCTGCTTAGATAATATCATTAATTTCTGATGGAACAATCATTTTTGGTAGATTGTTGGTAGAACATTCTTTTAATGTTAATTTAATAGAAAAATAGAATATCTTTTACTTTATAAAAAACTGTATTTCAAAGGCCCTTCTTTCACTTATATATTTAATAGAAATATTACAAATAGTTTTTATTTCTTTGTTTTCTGAGTTCTACTGGGCACAATCTTATCCTAGCCTGCAAAATTCTAATAGGTATATTATGGAAGACATGGAAATAGCAAAAAAACAAAAACAAAAACAAAACAACTTATGATGATTGACTTACATATTTTTTAAAATATTCCCTGAATTTTTAAAATATTCCCTCAAAATGAGTAGCTTTCTATCAAGACATTAAAATTTTGTGCAATGCTTTCATTGAACTTGTATTCAGTAAAGACTTTGTCATTAGAGACAGTATGTTCCAGATTTGAAATTGAGATTATAACAATTTGCTGTGGAGAAGGTTGGTGCAATGGGACAAATGTTTCGATATACTGCCCAGTTTCTAATGCTACAATAAATTCCCCAGTGGATGCTTAGGATATACTTGGGATGGGTTATTTCAAGGCTGTCTTCTGAAGATATTATATCATATGAGCCTAAAAATTAAAACTGATTATTCTGGAATAGGAACAAAGTGATAGGCAAAAAGGAATGGCTTAAATCTAAAGGTATCCACATTCTATTTATTTTTCTGAATAAGAGTAGCTCATTAATCATTGAGTCAACCTAATGTAAAAGACATAAAGGAAAAGAATGTTAATTCCTATGTAAAAGAAATGAAGCAAGCATAGTACCCAATTTCATTATGGTTGTATGGAGATACATAATTCTTTTAGTCCTTGAATTCAGATGATAAAATCTAGTGTAGGTCATATAAACTTCATTTGAAAGAGTAAAAAGTATTTTTACATTTATTCCAACCTTGGATACAAACATGGTATTGCTTATTGCCTCAGTATATTAGCAAATGGTGCAGAGATGCCATGTGTGTCTGACGACCCTTCATCTTGGCAGTGGGGCTTTAGTGAACAGCTGAACATTAAGCACTGCTGACACACCCCCAATCTGTCTCATATGCAGATACAGCTGCAACACTGGCACTAGGGGGGTGCTAAATGTTGTTTTGCTCAAAACCTTGAGTACTTCTAAAAAGGCAATTAATAGAATCAAATAAAATTGAAAATTCAAGTTTTTCTTCTTGATCCTCTTGGCCTAGACCGTTTCTCGTGATAACTAATGTCTGTACACTACTCATATGTTGAACTATTTATATGAATTCGCCTAGTTCCAATGAATTGCTATGAAGCTACTTGAGTGCATTCATATTTTCCAGATAAAATTTAACTAGCAATTCCGCTAACATTCAGATTCATCTCAAGATAAAATGAACAGTCTTGGATACGGAATCACTGAAAATGTTCAGATATTGGTTGAGTGACCAATATTGGCAAAAATATTGGTTTGGTGTTTGTGACTTTAAAGTTGATATTTAAATCTGATTTCATGATTTTTCCTAGTAACTAGATGATTTAAGAGCAATCATTCTTCTTATCCATTCCTTCATTATGTATATTTTAGTAGGGTCTCCCTTTTTTTAATGGTGGAATTAAAATCTTAATACTGCATTTTAGTTTTTGAAATGACTATTGCTTCCTGAAGCTATTTTCACAATGGTGTCAAAGGCATAACATTTTTCTTTTAAGAAATTTGATGAAATTGCAGGTATTGGTTAACCTGATAATTAGCTTCATTATTAGCATCATGCCTGATCTTTATGATATTAACAAGACAGTTTCTATTAAAATGTTCAATTTCTTTTTTAACCTTTTATCTTTTCTTCTTTGATACATATATCATACCCTGCTAATTTAAGGATTACTTAAAAACCCCACCTTTTGATTCTTGTATTTTATACTCCTGTATTCTCTTCACAGAAAGAACAGTATGATAAATTAATATTTTGCACTGTTCAGGAGAAATTTTGTTACTCTGTTAAACAAAGATCTGTCACTATTATGGAAATGACAGTACTGGAGGCCTAAATTGTGTTTTTGACATATTCAGAATCTCTGGGCTTCTGAGTTAAGTTCTGCTGGCAAAATTCATTTTGTGACACCTACTCAATTTGTTATGAAATTGTCTTAGTGATCATAAGTGCTTTTCATTGAGATACTTTTAAGGTGATCCTACCTGCCCCTACTCTACATCTCTCCAATTTCTAAAAATGAGTCAGAAAAATAACAGAATTCAAATTTCCTTCCCTTCATTTATTGTTTGATCTAGCTTGCATGTTCCACCTTTACTTTATTTCTTCAGGTAGTGAGTGTTACAATGACCTTCATTTTCTCATGTTCTTAGTTCTTGCAAGGCTGATCAATCTCTTAACCAGTAAGTGGAGTCACAGTTTCATTTTGGCTCAATGTAAGCATAAATTCAATTATAAATACAGGGTGAAATCCAGATATCTAAAAAATATAGAAGCAACATGTTTTAAACTGCCTGAGTTGAGCATTATAATTTTGCTCTCTTTTATTCATTGGTATTTTTTGATTTTCTGTTCCTACGAATAAAAAAAAAAAAAAAAAAAAGACAAGTTCTTTTGATATCAAGCAACCCCAACATTGACTAGGATGGTTTAATGGCACAGGTTTTCTCTGTAAAAATCAGATCAGAAAAATCATTAACAAAGGAAAACATACATCAAATTTCAAAAACTGAGGAATTTTTTAAATGCTTTTAGCAACCCTACCAAAGAGGTAGAATGAACTACAGTCATTGCTTAGATAAAACAGATTCAGAGAAGTTGGACACAAAGTTGAACAGCAGTTAGTGGCCAATCAGAACTAAAATGTCATGGCTTGCTTTCTGAACTCGGAATCTAAACAATTTTGTAGCTTACATGAGGCACTATCTGGCATTTCAGTATATTCTGCCTTGCACATGGAAAAGCTTTTTATCTGGTCACCTAAGAAATTCACTAAGTTATGCCAAAGTCACTGGATAATGTAATCTTTTCCGTAGGAGTAAATGGGCCAAATAGGTTGTTTACTGTAGTAGAAAATATGCCATCAGTTAGACAAAGGCCTTGTATTGGGAATTTATCTTTCCAGAGACTCATTATAAAGAACTTAATCTCAAGGAGTACATGGATGAATAGAGGATAAAGGGATGGAATAATTTAACTTACTTCATGGTCTGCATTTGCTTTAATCAGTTGATGGCCAAAGTTTGGTGTTTGAAGTTCAAATGAGTCTTTTCAAATGATATTTAGGAAAAAATAAAAATAACTGAGTACATTTCTAAAACTTAAAATTATGATGAATCAAGATATAAGATAATTAAGAATAAAATTTAACAAAAATAGAATATAGAATAGCTTTTATTATTTTAAGATTGGCTTATAATCAATTAATTAACTAATAACCATACTATATTACTTGAAGTTTTCCTTCCTTCATTAAGATTTTCCCATGTCAAGAATATTTTGTAGCTTATAATCTTTTAATGATATATCTTAAAAATTGAAAGTACATCAATATGTAAAGAGGATAGTTACACTCACAAAGCCATGAGAATTAAAAATTAAATTTCTAATTAACATCAAAAGTGAATTTGAAAGAAGATATAGTAAAACTTTGATTAACATAGCCACAGTTTCAATTAATCAAATTTTCCTTAATTTTAAAATGAGAGTCATGTTATAAGAAAATGCTCTTACATTAAAAATTTGGTAAAAAATACTTTAAACTCAATTTTGGAGTAACTATATTGCTGTCCAATCTTCTCTATCATATATTGTCTGAGGATAAATGATATAGAGATCATAATACTATAGTTCTGTAAGCTCCTTTTTGCATTGAGGAACTAAGCTATATTCAACTTGTAAGAATGTTCTAAAATCCAGTCAATGATTAATGTTCAATTCAGTGGCAGACAGCGATGCCTACTTCACCTTTGTTAACGCTGATTAACTAAACTAAGAGAAGAGCACTATCTCTGCATAAGTGTTCTTAGAGTAACAGGCAAAATAATGCCTATGATTACTGGAATGCTAAATTAATGCAAAATTATCTAGACACATTTCATCAATTACACATTCAAATGTTAAAATAACATTTAAATCTTCATGATATTCTCATGTAGAGACAGGTCATTCTTTCACCTTTGTTAAAACTACTTACACAAAAGACCCGATTTCTACTTGAGTAATATGGAAACCATGAGATAGCTGATTTATTGCTTTACTCAAAAAGCCAGGAAAATGATGCTGAATGGGGATGATGTGCATACTCTAATTTTATAGAAACAAAATATTCATGAGTGTTTCAAGGATCAAAGATATGCCAAAAGATAGAGACAGCTGAAGCTTTCTATCTAAATGCCATGGAACGAGAGATTTCAATGGTGTAAGTCTTCGTGGAGTGGATAACTAGTGATTCAAGTTAAGGGATCTCTTGACTCACCATTTTCCTAAACTTTCCACTCTCTCCACGCATTCTCATGGAATGCCCCACCCCATAATATTTCTGACCCCAAAGAGATAGATACCCCCCTCTTAATTTGGCACCCTATTAATTTGATTTAATTATTCAGCACTCATTATGTGCTAATTTCAGAAAATGGAATTGTGATCAAAATAAAGGTAATCCCTAAATTTGCATTACTTAGAGTTTAGAACAGAGATTGTACTCACATGGCACTCATGATACCATAACCCACTCATAAGAGGCTAGACAGATGTATCAGCTCGGCACAGTTGTTTTTTTTTTTAAGATTTTATTTCTTTATTTGAGAGAGAGAGAGATATGAATATGGAGGAGGAGCAGAGGGAGAAGAAAAGCAGACTCCCTGCTGAGCAGAGAGACTGACGTGGGGCTTGATCCCAGAACCCTGAGATCATGACCTGAGCCAAAGGCAGGCACTTAACCAACTGAGCCACCCAGGCGCCCTCAGTGCAGTTCTCTAGGGAGTCACTATCAGTTCATCAAAACTCACCAGATATGAAATAGTCTTTTTTTTTTCATTGTCATGTTAGTAGATTACTATAAACTAAGGTATCAGGGAACAAGCGCTGTATTTCATATGCCACAGATAAAACATCATTTGATCAATAAATACTTCTTTATTTGTATGATAAATATTTCTTGAATTAAATAAATGTTAGAAAAAAAGAAAAAATAAATATTGAAGATCATGGCTTTCTATTTTAAAATAATATCAGGCATGTACTTAGTGCCTAAAATATTACAGAAAAGGATGAGCTTATGTAGTTCCCTAAGTAAATTCGGAAAAGTTGATGAGGGGATTGCTGTGATAAATGTATAGGAATTATAAATGCATTCATCAATTTATTTTATTAAGCGCCTACACTGCACCAAGCACTGCTTTAGGCTTGAAGGAATCATCAGTGAAGAAAAGACAGGACCCTGCCTTTGTAAGGCTTGCATCATGATGGGAAGATAGACATTGTCTAATTAACATGATAAATAAGCAAATACATAGTACATAAGAAAGGGATACAACCAGGAAAAGGAGTATCTGGGGGATTAGAAAAGAAATAAGGGGGCAATGTATGGGGGGTGGGTTGTCACTGAAGCCATCCATTATCAAAGGTGAAATTTAAGCAGAGTTGAAAGAATTGAGGAAGTTTCCAAACAGTAGAAGGAAACAGTAGTGAAAGAAGAATGTTCAAAAAAAAAAAAAAGATCAATTAATTTTATTGAGTGTTAGGCAACAACAGGAGAGGCTGGGAATAAAGAGAAGCAAGATTGTATTCTAGATTATACCTGTCCCTTTGCAAGTTGTCGATATAATTATAGAAAAAGAGATTGAGGATAGAGAAGAAAAGGTTGGTAAGGTACGCAGCAGAACAGAAAATACATCTTAACAAAAAAGTAATCAGAAACAAAATATAACATGGCCACATGTCTATATGTTTAAATAGGGAGGTGAGAGGTGAACATTTTAATGAACTTTGAAATAATCTTTCATGATGTAATCAGAGGAGTTGAAGGCTATAAAAGAAAGGAGATTGAAAAGCTACCTCCCCTTGGGCTATGCCAATTTATTTTTGTTTTTTCTAAATTATGTTTAATAAAGTTCCTATGTTTTCAACACTGTCTCTAGAGACTAGCATCTACTCACTTTTATGCTATTTTACTTCCTTTATTTTAGATTATCTATTTTTGAAATTCAATCTAACCCCTCTACTTCTGGACTAGATTACATTTTCATATTCTCTCCTGCATAATTTTTACTTTCTCCATTACTTCTTCCTAATTAACATGCAAAATTACTCTTTTTTTCTTTTAAAAAAACAAACAAACAAACAAACAAACAAAAACCTCACTGGATTCCTCACTTTCTGCTTAAAACTGCTTCAGTCTTTGGACCTGCTCTCCCACTGATACTTCTGAAAGTCATCACTGACAAATGCTAAATCCAGTGATAATTCCTGGTTCCTGATTGCATTCTATCTTCAACTTTTGATACAGGTGCTATACCCATATTTTTGAATGACCTTCATCTTTTAGGTTATGAAGAAGTACACATTTCAGATTTTCTCTCACTTCTTTGGGTGTCTTCCCTTCTGGTTTGTCTTTGAATCTCTAACCTCTAACTACTGAAGGGCTTTTGATGTTCAATTTTTGGACCATATTCCAGGCTCAGTTCTCTGAGAAAAAAACACTGAGATAGAGTATGGCCTGCAGTGCATACATTAGGGAAGAACACCTGTACAAGAGAGAGATAGTAGGTCTGGACAGTGGGAGAAGTGAGCCAAGGTGCAAGACTAGTGGTTGTCTCAGTGGTCTCTGCTGGGAGCAGAGTCAACTGCCCTGAATGGGGCTGAAACTCTAGATTTTACAGCTCCATCTCCATTAGTCATTGGATGTGGATAGTCCAACAATGGCATTTGAAGCAAACCCCGAAGCAGTTCTCAGATGGAGGCTATGAGGTTATAGTGCTCCCAGCCACTGGAGAGGGATCTGAGCAGCTCATTTCTGCGGCCACTGCAGACCTCTTCTCTACCCACATGCAGTCTCTTTTTATCTCATGTATTCTTATGGCTTCATTCCAAAAATACATAAAGTATTTCATTTGCATGGCCAATCCCAAAATGATACAACACCTCAAACAAAATATATCCAGAACTAAACTCCTGATCCACCCACCCCAATATGTTCCTCTCTCAGTCTTCCCAATGTTAGTTAACAGCAACTGTATTATTCCAGTAGCTTGAGTTAAAAAACACAGATTTTTTCTTTCTCTCATGGAGCTATTCTTAAATCCTCTTCTTTTGCAATCCATACTCAATCTAGACAAAAATTGTATTGGTTTACTTTCACATATAATGAAAATTTACCACTCTGTTCTACAGAGTAAACCAGCAGGGGCTACTGCAGGCAGGCTTTTTAGTAACAAGAACAGGAGTTGACCTCTGGTTACCATAGGTGATTGGCTTGTTGGAATAATTCTGTGGCCTGACAGGAAAGTGAAACTCATTAAGGTGTGGTACAGCTGGTCTGGAGGCTGAAAGACATCCAGCTAACATATACAATTTTTAAATTTTAGATCTTACAATACATAACTGCACACCACCTTGTCTGAGGCAAGCCACCCTGACAGCAATAGTCTGTTAACTAGTCTTAATAAAGTGGTCATTAAAATGTTAAATAGGTCAGGCCAAGTCTCTCCTATCCTCAAAACCAGTAATACTTAATACCTTCTCATCTCCATCAAAATAAAAGCCAAAGTCTGTGCATATCTTTGAAGGCCTAACATTTTCTGAGCCCCATTATCCCTCTGACTTTATTTCCTAGTATTCTCTTTTACTAACACACTCTGCTTTAGTCACAATAATCTCCTTTCTGGTTCTTGAGCACAAGAATATTACCATATTGGGAAATCTGCTCTTGCTTTTTATTCGGTCTTGAACAATTTACCCTCCTTTAATTTGCTCATCCGTTTACCTCTTGAATCTCTGCTCAAATGCCATCTTTTAAAAGAGGGCTTCCCAAAACTGCCTATTTTAAATCCCATAGACTTTCATTCAGCACATTAATCTAATGCACTCCTTTCATTCTCATAGTTACCACCATCAAAAATATCACATAATTTACTTAGCTATTTTACTACGTGTTCATCTCTCTCCATTAACATGGGGATTACATGGTAAAAGGTAATTTGCCTATTGTTCACTCTCATTGACAATGTCACCTAAACAAATGTTTGGTATATTTTGGCATGTAACAAGTTATTTGTTAAGTAAATCAGTAAGCCTACCATTGTTTTACTATGTAATTAAAATAAGGTATATGAAATTTTAAAAGCATGTTTTTTTTTTCAAATGTTGAGCATGACTTTTCCTTATAAAAATAGTAAACACTAGATTATAATTTTTTTTTGGCCCAGGTCACAGGTGGCATAGGGTAAAGCTTTGCAAAAGTTACCCAGAGGGCTGGGAACACAGACTTCAAGTTCAAGGAGCAGGTGTTCCTTGGGGTAAACTTCAACAAATGAGAGAAAGAATACAGGAAGGATCCATCATATGTTCTTGTCCTTCAGGCAGTGATTCATACAGCTTCTTCAGAAACCTTCCACATGACCGATTCTGTTTTCTGGTGAAGCAACAAACAGTTCTGGAAAGTCCCATCGTATTTTTGCTTTTCCTTCATCTCTGCCTTATATCCCTTTTCCTCTCACCACTGTTTGGAATTACATCTTTCAAGAAAGTGTAGGCATATGAATAATTACTCAGGCTTAATTTCTCTAGGGAAAAAAGGCTAAAATACTTTTCTATCCCAGAACAAATGACTTCAAGAAGTAACAGAGATGGCTATAACTTAAAAGGAGTCTACAATCTGGTTAGTAATGCAGAAGAGACAGAAATGTTAATTTACAGAATAAAGAATTAGAGAGTAAATCCATATACAAAAGTGTGGGTGATACAGATAACAAGAATGGTAAGATCTGAGAGAAGCAGTGGGAGTTTTACAGGTTAAATTTATTGGAGAATATTGACCTTAAAGGATTTAAGGATATGACTTCGAAGAGCATAAATTTCAAGGTATTCTAACCTGAAGAAATACTTGGACTAGGGAAATGTTATAAAAGTGTACATGTATGAAAGAAAGGGAGAATGAGAAGATGAAGGGAGAAATTTGTTCCAGATAGTAATACAAAGCAACTAAAATAGACAAAGTATAGAAGGAATACAAAGGGACCTACTGAGGACAAATGATTAAAATATATATATATATACATATATATATATACACATATATATATGATAATCGAGTATCTAGCTTTGTACATATAAAAGGAGATAGATGATTTCCCTTTTCAATGAGATGAATAGATATTATGTTCACTATTAGACATTCCCAAGAATTTCCCATAACATACTCTCCTGAGTTCACACTCAATGCATGAGTGCATATACACATATTTCTACTGAAATAACTCCATTTATTACTTTGAATTAGTCTACTAAAAGGCAATTTAGGGGCGCCTGGGTAGCTCAGTTGGTTAAGCGACTGCCTTGAGCTCAGGTCATGATCCCGGAAACCTGGGATGGGGCTCCACATCAGGTTCGCTGCTCATCAGGAAACCTGCTTCTCCCTCTCTCATTCACCCTGCTCGTGTTCCCTCTCTAGCTGTGTTTCTGTCTGTTAAATAAATAAATATTTAAAAATAAATAAACAATCAAATAAATAAATAAAATGCATTTTACTCAGAAAATTGATGTTTTAATAGATCAGTGAAATTAGGAGGTACAGGCTGCAACATGGGACATTTCTAATAAAGCAATCCTAGAGAAAAGAATAAAATAAAGAACATTGTGCTACTGCAAAAGCCAGTAATACTCTAGAGAACTAAAGAGCAGTTGTGCCATGAGTAGTTGAAGGACATGGAAAAGAAGGCCAAAGGATGCCAGAGACTCCATCTGTCCTAGGGTGTTACCCAGAAACAACCCTGACATAGAACATATGTAATTAAAAAAAAAAATCTAGGAGTAAAAATGGACTGCAGGTGATAAAAAGGCATATACATAGTAGATAGCATTCGCTCTATTCAGTATAAGTCATATGCATTTCCTGTCTTGTCATAGATCAGCAACGTGGCAACCGCCTAATCTGGAAAGTAAAATCCATGAAGCCAGCAGCCATGCTTGTTTTACACTCTACGATATACGGGAACATGGAACACCACCTATTGTATAGGATTCAAATAGTGTTTATTAAATCAATGGATTAATTAAAGTTCTCTGTAATTTAGAGTTCCAGTAATTTTTTATGGCTCTCTTAAACCAAAATAAATAGCTGACAATTTTCTTTATTGAATAGTGAGGTCCAAACATATTTATATGTATTTATGTCCTAACTATGTGGCACATATTTGTTACTCCATAACATTTCAAACCCTCATTCCCTATTCCACACTGACCGCTATCCCATACCTGCTTTTCTTCACAACTGCTTAAAAATCAGCTTCACAGGGGCACCTGGGTGGCTCGGTCCTTAAGCATCTGCTTTTGGCTCAGGTCATGATCCTAGAGTCCCGGAATCAAGCCCCGCATCTTGCTCCCTCTCTCTCTCCCTGCTTGTGTTCCCTCTCTAGCTGTGTTTCTCTCTGTCAAATAAATAAATAAATGTTTAAAAAAATCAGCTTCATAAAGATAGAACGTCATCAAAAGAAGTTAGGCATTGAATACTGAATACTGAAACTAAATGAAGTTAGTGGTTTTCCTGATGTTTGAAAAACATTAAGTTTACCAGAAAGTTTTAAATACCTCTCAGTGCCCCTGAAAAATGCATGGCGCGCTGTTGGGGAACGAACTTAATTTTTAAAAAGTGAAGAAGGTATTTATTAAATTTTAAACTTGACAGGTTTTCAAGGATTGGTTGTTAGCATTATATGTGTACATATCTAAAGTTTATTATTTAGAAAAAATAAGCTACTGTTTTACATCTTCACATTTGCTTTTGGTGTCAAATCCACACATTATAAATTATCTCTATTATCAAATATAAAAATACTACCAATTTTTAACAATTTGACAAAGCACAGATCCAACATCCAAGGCACTTGTCCTCTGTATATTAGGGTAATGAACATATATAAATTAATCCTAACTGATAAATTTTTGTAAGGTGTTCTAGGTAGAATAAAGAGTAATTGAGTAACTCAACCCCTGGATCCTTAAAATATTTTCATTAGTTTTGTCTAGTAGGTTCTATGTAAAAAATAATAATAATAATAATAATTAAAAAATAAAAAATAAAATAAACAGACCAAATCTCTGTTGATGCCATATTCCTCTCCAATTACTATCCTGTTTGCTCCTCTTACGGCCAAATTTTTAGAAAAGTATTAAGGGGTAGAAACTTAATCCATAACAGATGTATAGAGAATATGTATTGATCACAGTTCTCCAGAAAAAAGAACCAAAAGAAAACACACACACACACACACACACACACACACACAGAGGAGATTATTATACAAAGCCCAAAGCAAAACCTCGAGCTCGCATTTGTGTAAGTACATGGGAATAGATACTCCAACAATAAGAATCCTTTGACCTCGTAACTTATTCTACATCTTGCAGCCCAATTTTCATCATCAGTAAAATAGGAGTAATACTAAATCTGTGAAAAGAAAAGAGCTGGAGATTGCCATTCTCCTATTGTCATACTTCAAATCATTTCTTTTATCTTGTCACCTACTATTCATTCTTCTTACTGCTTTTTCCACATTCTTACCACCTTCTTGTGCATACTTTTTTTAAGCACCTACATTTGCTTTGGCCAAAATCTGTACCCACTTTAAAATTAATAAATTAATGAGTGTTTTTATTTTTTATATGTAGAAATTATGATTACTGTTCTTTCACAAACTATAAGAACACTAGAGCTGCTAGTGTTTCTACTTATCAAAGAACATATTTGCTTTCAAAATCTAAGCTATACTAAACTCCTTCAATTCAAATTATTTTATTAATTACATTCTTTTATTTAAATATTGCATACAAGGTAGGGAATGGATTTTATTGTTTTCAGTCTCAACACGTAGTATGTCTCCAAGCCAGCGACCTGCTCTCAGAGAAGCTGTGTCCAGCCAAACAGTGACAATATTAGGAAAATGCTGTTAGGAACATCACAAGCATGTTTACACTTCAGCAAGGAGCTTTTACTGCCTATGCTTCTTCTGTACTCATGGAAACAATTTTCCGAAAACCATATTTCTAAATAATGGCTAGCTGATTTTCCACCATTTTTCAGACAAAACTCAGAAACAGTAAGATAGCATAGAAGAAAAAAATAAGTTTGAGAGGGAGAGGTAGTAAAAGCATAAAAGCAAGTTTTTACGTATAGTGATCACCTTGTAGTTCCTTGTAAACAAATTATTAGTTATTTTCATTGTTGGTTATACAATATTGAAAACAATGGAAATGGCCATTTAATTCTACTCAATGACTAGTAACTATAATTCTCTCTTTTTCCTGGTATCCTCTAATGTTGACCAAAATATAAAAGCAAGTTTAAAATTTATGTTCATATGTGAATAAGCCCAAGTCCAAAGAGGAATCCAGTCCTATCAAGTATTCTTCAGTATTCCTAGAATCTTTAAAGAGACATTACATCAATGGACAAACCTGTCTATCAGCCATCACGAGCAGCACAGAGCTCTATCTGCAGATGTTCAGTGTGTAAGCTACTGGCAAATTCACATTGTTGCCATTGTTGGTTTCACTGCATGGGTATTAATTATGTTGTAGAATAGATCTCTTTTAGCAGAATAAAATAAATCCTTTATCTATTTTATACACTTTTGTGAAGAAAGCCGTTAGACAATTGGCTTCTCATTGTATGGCACACACTTGGGTACATTAAAATACTTCTGGTTCTTTGAGGTTTTATTATTGATCTATTTATTGTCTTTTGCCACATTTTTATCATTTAACATCATTTTCTAAGACCACATTCCTTCCCCAGGCATTAGCTATACACTACTTCCCATTCATCATTTTAAGTCTGGATATATTTCCCAAATACATGTTTCATTACTATGATTTGAGCTTTCACTTCCGTTCATGTCTGGGCAGACATAATATCTCATAACAGTGAATTTCAATATCATGGTCTACAACATCAACATCACCTCCATATACTAGAAGTACTTGGTCTAGACCTCATATTATGCATTAAGGATTAGAGGAAGATTTTTGTTTGTTTCATTTTGTTGTACTTTGTTTTAATACAATCTTGTCCTGGTTCACATTAACTGGTATCAATGGTTGATGCTTTGGAATTGGGTATACTTGTGAATGCTAACATATATGCAACAGTTAATATGAGACCAAGAATTTTTCAGAAGCTCTTGTAAAATAAAGATAAGTTTAAAAATCACTTTTCTTAATTTAAACATTAAGAAAATGGTATTAATTTTCATATGGCTACTTTAACTTTTCACAGTAAGCTGTGTGTTCAACTGTCTCATCCTCCTTGGCCCAGTGAACTAGTTGTGCATGTCTTTCTCACAGCAATGGGAGAAGCATACTCAACTACATAAGCATATTTCAAGAATTGACCAAGGAAGTCTTTCACTCTCTAGTTCACTCTTCCAAGGCTTAAGGAATGGAGAACTTTACACTTTCCTAAGGAAAGTAAGGAGACTGTAAATTGAATTTTTTTTAAATAATAATCTAATCAAGAGGAGGTGCTATTACATATTCCAGCTGAGCAGGATTATTGCTTGGGGAAGGTGAAAGGGGCATAGAAGAGAATCATAAGATTAAGGATATTTAGAAAGTGATATACATAGCATATAAGGATAGGCTGTGATGAGGACAGGAAAAGGTCTGTGGAGGAAATATCAAGTATTATATCCAGGAGCCTGATTTAATAGCTTGATGCCCACACTGTGGATATCCACAGAGACAGTGAACAGTAGAAGAGATGAGGGTGGCTTTAGGGGTGGGAATAGGGGGTTATAAATAATTGTCATCATTTATAGTGTTGTTAGTATCATCATTATTATTGATGATATTACTGGTTTGGGAAACTGATTGACAGTATACTGCCTTGAGTGCTGTATTTCCCAAGCTCGGACATAAGTCTGTCTAAGGACACTGAAATCACTCAGCTATGTCCAGCCCTATCAGCACTTTCTCTCCTCCACAAAATGGTTCCTATAATACCATCCATCCAGCTTTCCCTCCTACCTTGATACTATCATGGACACTAAACAGTAAAAATTACTACTGCATCTATTCACTAGTCTTTGCAGAAATTGCTTTAGGTTCCACTTCTAACTTTCTATTTTAAACTGATGTGTGTGTGCGTGTTTGTATATATAAACGTGTGGGGGGGGAGCGTGAGTGAATTTTTCCAGTTTCTATTCTATGGACTTCATGTTTTTCACTCTTATTCTCTACTTAACCACTTTCAGACTAGTGAATTGGTTTGACCTGAATTCCAGATTTAGTTACTAGAAATATGTTAGTCCTAGTATTTCTCTTCTGATTCATCAGTAGCAGCCAGCCATAAATCAGGTATATGGATTCTCTCACTCCAGACCCAGGCTTTGAGATACTCTACCCATGCTGATCTCAGCACCCCGGGCCCCTACACGTACAGAAGACAAGATTGAAAAAATCGTGTATTGGTAATTTTGGTAAAATAAAACTGTAAATATAGAATAATATTACTGCAATAGTCATGACAGTATGTTCTGCCTAGAAATCAAAATGGTATCTAAAAATGAGGCTTACTTCCATTTAAAACATTTTTACTAGTGAAATAAATTACATTTATATCTATTAATGGCTTAGCTTAGTACCAGTATAAGTGCATCTAGACCACACACACACACACACGATTCCTGGTAAATTATTTAGTGTTTTCAGCACAGCTGCACAATGTGAGCATTTATTAATTGCCTGTAAAATCAGCAAAATATGTTCAATAAGTGCCAGCTTGCCATATATTGTACATAATCACTCATTTGAGCCACACAGTTGTTTATGTCATTTTATAATCGTGTTAATAATTACCAGACAACTAAATTATTCAGTAAACCATAAATGTTACATTTAATTACTTTATCATTTTTGTATGTTGCCATGGAGATTAAATTGCTAACTCAATTCATAAATTCAGTTCTTTTCTAATTTCTGCCTTTATCAATATGAATGTGGAATGAATTAATGAAACTAGGAAGCATGTGCAAACAAGTTAGTATTTTCTTGGTATATTTTCTAGTCACACAGCTTCTATATGATGCTGTGAAAATTTATAAGGTTCTCTCTAACATCTTCAAAGCATTCCTGAGCTCTGAAAATTAAAGGGAGAGAAATAAAATAAATCTTTCATAAGATACAATTTCCACCTTCTGTCAGGAACTAACTGATTAGAAAACTCTTTATAGGTTAAACCAACCATTACATTTTTATGGCTCTGTGTATTTCCAAATGTAAGAATAAAGCTTTCTCAAAATAAACTCTCCCCATACAGTAAATACTAGCATGGTCCACAAACCCAGTCTGAGTAACAATTTATCACATATCTAGTTTTGTTTTGCTATAGTATCTTTTTTTTATAGGCCTGCAAATTTTCCTAAGAATATCCCTGCATCTAAAATCATTTGTAACTTAAAACTATCTCCTAATAAACACTAAATGTGTGCAAACCTTCCCATAAAGCACCCAGCGTCCATCTTACAACATTTTGAGTATAAGAAACTTGGGTCATTAAAATGAGTTACTCTTCTTGTAGGTAACAGGTACTGAATGTATCCAAACATGCACTCAGGTCCTTAAAAATCACTTGAAGACTCTAGCTATACTGAAAAATTTAAAACTATATTACAATTTAATCAACTCTTCAGCCTTTATATATATATATATATATATATATATATATATATATATATATATATATATATATATATAATTCTAATATGTCAGTGTTCTTTGTAGGTGATAAAACTACCAACTTTTTGGATTAATCTATCTAGTATGTATTTGGGGAAACATTCACACTGAAATGCTCTGGATCATTGTTGGATTATTTATGAATAGAGTGAGCTTAGGAGACTAGAGATACACAAACTTTGGGTGAGATTAGATAAACATAATGATATTCATTAGCTCATTTGCAAATATTAATTTATCCAATTGTTGATACAACATGAATTGTGAAGATACATGGTAAAATAATAATGCATTTGTTAAAAATTTACAAGCACTTTTATAGATATTTCTCCAATGCAAAACTGAATAATCACACAATGCTCCAAAATTTCAACCAATATTGGGGAAAGGTATAAGGGAACATGCAAAACCATAGTAGGAGATGGAATAAAGTCATAGTGCCAATTAAGTACTGTAAACATTCAAAAGAGGGGAAAAAAAGAGGAGAAAATTCAAAGTCAAGCTTCTGGCAAGACATTTTTATTTCCATAAAATTGAGAACTTGATATGATAAAAAGTAATGAAATAACAAAACATATAACCACACTAAATTCATTCTTACCTGGCTTATTATTAATAAAGTCTCCCATGTGCCTTTACTGCTTCTAGTCTGCCCCTTTCAAAGTCAAGCTCTTTACAGACTTTGGAGACCTTTTTCTAGAGCACAAATGATATATATTATCACTCCAATACTTAAAATTCTTCGGTTGTTCCAAGTTCTCTCTAGAATTCACTCTAATAACATTAAATGACCTACCACTCGATTCAAAATGGCACCCTTGCTGAACTCTCTCCCTTCCCAGCCCAGTATTCACCCCTAACACTCCAGACACAGCAGCCATGCTAAATTTGTGGTTAGTCCCCAAAAGATAATTGGATTTTACTTAGCTTCTGGATCTTTGTCTACATAATCCCTTCCTTATTAAAAAAATAAAAAATAAAACAATAAAACGAAACCCTGTTTACTCCCTTTTTCCGAGCATAATCCCTAATCAAGCCTCCTGTCTCTAATTAGGTGTCGCTCCTTAAGAATATGTTCCCTAGTACTTGAAAATTATAACAGGTGGCTTCCTTTCATACTTAAGCTTCACCTGGGATAGAATATACCATACCGAATTTTCTCAATATCATTTATTACCCAAAAAATATCGAAATAAAATAAAAATCAACAACGCTTCTTCTCCTAAATCAAAAATGCTCAAGTCTAAAATCTGAAATCTAAAGGAAAATATGAGCTAAAAACTATTGTTATATGTATTCTGGTAATGCTGACTAGATTTATTATTCATATTTATATCTAATAAATTCCTTCTTAGTCCTAACTTTTCCCCTCCCAACTTTTTCTTCTCTTCAGATACCATCTTCTTCATTGTTTGCTAAAAAAAAAAAACAACAAACTGCCAAAGTGTCCCTGGAGGCTTCTCTGTGGTGTGGTGAGACAGTCACTCTCTCAGCCAGCCTTGGAACTTTGATATTGATGTGTCTCTCTAGGAGCTGCAGTAAAGATAAATTACTAGTTGTCATTTTTTTAAAATGCCTTTTAGCTCTTCAGACTACAGTCAATGAATAAAATGACTTAAAATAGTAATAAATTGGGGTTTATCATTAATGCCATCCCTGCAGTGGCATGCCAATATCAAAGGGCATGCTAGCAAAGAAAACCACTAATATTAAACTTCAAGCTGAGATACAGATAATATTCATGCATCTTGCCTAACAACTGAGGGAAAAAAGTGAGCATCATGAAGGGAATCAGTGGAAAATTTAAGAAGTGAAAGGGAACGCATGGAGATTTGAGAGAAGCCAAATTCTATGTTTAAAATCAGAATTAGCCCAGAAAGCCCTTTTCAAATTCAGTTGATAATTAGGGTGCTTAGATCAGAGTGAAAGGTATCAGTATAAACACAAGCTCACAAATATCTACCTGTTGCTACATTGGTTCTCGACAAAAATTGCCATGATTGTTAGTTCAGACAAGTCTAGGATTCCACCACAGATCTACTTGCTGAAAGACTTGGCAATCTCCTTGGAAAGAAGCTATCCTAGATGAATGAAAATAAGAAAGTTTGAGTGTAATATAGTGGCCTTTTTTGAATCACTGGAGACTAAGATCCATGGGCATATATCTGATCCTTAAGCAAGAAGAGCTGCAAATAGAAATCAAAGTTGTTTCACTTCTCTGTGATGTCCAAGAATAAGAAAACACTTTGTGGGGTCTAACGTTAAGCAAGTGGAGTGAAAGAGAAGAATCACTCTCACTGTGGTGAAAGTAGTGCATAACTCTTATATGTCGAGAAGCCCAGTGTACAGAGTGCAAATTTGGTATACACTGGAGAGGTGTAGCAACCTCTACAGAGAAAGTTAGAGTACTGGAGTTTCTCTTTTGGGGAAAAACAACACTCTTGATGCAGATAACTAGCATTGTGTATATTCGGCAATTTTGAGAGCTTAATACACGTGGAAGTGGCTGGCACACAGTAAAGCTCAATAAATACTAACATATTTTTTCTCTACCTATACACACAGTCCCTTGGTAATCTCATTAGCGTTTGTCACAGCTTTAAACAGCATCCATAACCTGAGGATTTAGGATAAATTTTGAAAGTGAAATTAACACGATTTGCCTGGATTGGTCACGGAGGTGGATAAAGAAAAGAGGTTAAGATATCTCTAAGTTTTTTGCATTTTCTTTTGTTTTGATTGTTTTTGCCAAGAAGGCAACATCACCAAGCAGGATATGCTGATAGAAAGTGAGAAAAGTTCTCAAAGTTTAAGCTATAGGACACACAAATTTTTAGAGATCTATGAGATCAGAAGAAATCAGCAAAAACAAACAATAGCATAAAAAAAAAAGACCATGCACTGTGCTAGAAGCAAAGTAGGAGTAAGTGAGCAACCTTTGACAATGCTGCTCATAGCCTGAGATGATTGCTCAGAATCAGTCATTGACATTAGCAAAATAATCACTGGTGACATCAATTAGCAAGTCACAGCAAGCCTATACTGTGCCTTTATTCAAATGAGAAAAAAAAAAAAAAAAGTGCTTCTTCCCCTGGGTGAATACAGACCTCCAAGAGATTTTGGTGATAGACCACAAGCTAGATTTCATCCTCCACATGCTACGTACCCTGGAATAATGAGAACACATAGAACTATAAGCTGATGCAATGTAGATAAGAATCGTTTCAGTGATGTGGAGGGCATGAGGAAATGACTTCAACTGTAGGTTGAAGAATATAATAAAGTAAACTAGAAACACAAATCCAAAAGACTTACTAAAGGGAATTGTGCTTTAAAAGGGGGAGAAATAGGGCAGTAGCTGGAGAGGGCAGATAGAGGTATCAAGTGAAGATTTCATTTTTAAGATTTCTAGCAGATGCTATCCATGACCTACCCACATAGCAGCGCTCTTGTCTCTTGCAGTCTCATTTTCCCCAGACCCATGGACTGCTTTCTATTACATCTCCTGCCCGAGGGCTTTTACTCACTGCAGAAGCACACTGAGTCAGGTGGAGGGGCTGAAGAATGCCACCCCAGGGAACATTAGGCAACCACTGTGGATGGGACATGTTAAGTAAATACTCCAGTGTCCTAAAGGGCCAATGTTCAAACTCAGGGATTTTCTGAGTTTTTTTGAGAAAATAATTTCCTATGTTTTGGAGTAGAGCAAATCAATACAACCTGCAGTACCTGGATTGTAGCTGTTATCACAGAATTTCTTCTCCATTCCAATATACATAGAATACCATAAGCAGTTAGCTTTCACTTGGCAAAAACAGGGATGCATTAAATTTTTGCTCCATGCCCCATTCAGTTTATAAGGATTTGGCTCTTCACCATCCTACTGAATATTTTTATGGAATCACCAAAAGAACCTGGAATGTGAAAGGCAGTAAGCAACCTTGGGTGCCTTTGAAACACTAATGGATAGAAGATAAACCCCATGATAAAATAGGTACCTTCTATCTCAGAGATCTATCTGTGGACAGAGCTGTCTGAGACAGCTGAAAATTTTTCTTCCAAAAGGAACATCTCTAAATGATACAAAATAACTATATAATTTAATCTATTTAGTTATACCTTTTTACTAATACAAATAAGGGCTTGGGGGGGTTTAAAGTATATTGTTAATGTTAACAATATTTAATGGCATAAATTAAACATAAATACCTTGACAATTTAAAAGCCCATATTTTTATTATATCCTATAGTAAAATCGATTCAGAAAAATGGAATTTCCTTAACATATGTATATGTAGCCAAATAAAAACATACACTGAAATATTAACTATATGTTGTACTAATAACAAATGAGTTACTTTTTTTCCAAAATATAAGATGTTAAGAATTTAAAATACTGGGACGCCTGGGTGGCTCAGTTGGTTAAGCCACTGCCTTCGGCTCAGGTCATGATCCTGGAGACCCGGGATCGAGTCCCACATCGGGCTGCCTGCTCGGTGGGAAGCCTGCTTCTCCCTCTCTCACTCCCCCTGCTTGTGTTCCCTCTCTGGCTGTGTTTCTCTCTGTCAAATAAATAAAATCTTAAAAAAAAAAAAAAAAAAAA
>PITA01021551.1:0-32461 GCA_004023965.1 Spilogale gracilis
ATTTTATTTTCTATTTTTTTTAAAGATTTTATTTATTTATTTGACAGGAAGACAGTGAGAAAGGGAGCACAAGCAGGGGAGTGAGAGTGGAAGAAGCAGACTTCCTGCGGAGCAGGGAGCTGGATCCTGTGACTCCAGGATCATGACCCGAGCTGAAGGCAGATGCTTAGCGACTGAGCCACCCAGGCGTCCCGGGATACTTTTAGAGCAGAGTGGGAGTCATGGAAAGAGGCAAGCAGTAACCTGTCTTCCTCTTTTCACTTTCAGTGCTTTGCGGCAAAGGACAGTGTCCGATAATTAGGTGTTATTTTATCTAGTTTATGGAGAATAATCTTCCCCAATGGACCAGAGGCTTAGGGATTATTACAAAGAATGTAAGAAATGATAACAGTGGAAGCAAAAGTGATCTACAAAAAAAAAAGGGTGGTGCTGATATTTTTATCAGTGTGAACTTTTTTTCACATTATATAACTGATAATCTCACATGATAAAATGCAAAATTATTAAACATTATTTGAAATGTGTATGGATGTAAATATTATGGCATGTTTTTGTAAGGTTACTTTTCTATCTTCTATAGTCATTAAAACCAAGTGTCCGAATAAACTCAAACCTCTGAACTACAGTAGGCTGAGAAAAAAAAAAGTGATATGAGAAAAGGTGTTTTTGTAGCATTAAAAAGAAGATACAGGGGCGCCTGGGTGCTCAGTTGGTTAAGCAACTGCTTTCGGCTCAGGTCATGATTCTGGAGACCCGGGATCGAGCCCCACATCGGGCTTCCTGCTCAGTGGGAAGCCTGCTTCCCCCTCTCAGTCCCTCTGCTTGTGTTCCCTCTCTGGCTGTGTTTCTCTCTGTCAAATAAATAAATAAAATCTTTAAAAAAAAAGATACAGAAGAATTTAAAATATTTTATCACATCTTTCACTCATTTAAAAATTCTATTATTGTGTATGTGTTTTGAAATGTTTTTAAATATTTGTAATTTATAAATATAAACATGGAGGTGAGAGTTCAATCATATTGATATTATAAAATATATATTATATATAATATA
Source organism: Spilogale gracilis (assembly GCA_004023965.1). NCBI lineage: Eukaryota > Metazoa > Chordata > Mammalia > Carnivora > Mephitidae > Spilogale > Spilogale gracilis. The sequence continues at coordinate 1,055 of PITA01021551.1, forward strand.
TAATATAGGGAGATCAGTAATATTTTTGTGCCATTATAAAGGAAATGGAATATATAAGTACCTAAACATATTTTTATTTTATCATATTTATTTTTGTTTTGAGTATGTTTTGAAATGTAGATAAATACTAGTAGATGTGCATATTTATAATTTATAAACAAATATCTGTACATTAGAGATATGTGTTTATATATTTTTGCGCCTGAGGTACAAAATCAATTTGATTGACAATCTGCTCTAGTGGATGATAATACCTGGTTGTTTCTAGGATTGAGTAGGTGGGTTTCTCTGATGTTGTTCAGACTTATAATACAACCAAGGGCTTCTCCAGGTTGGAGCTGATGCCTGCCATTGTGTGTTTATGAGTCCTGCAGAGTTTATAAGAAGACAAAGAGACCAGGAAAATTAAATTTAGTTATTTAGCTACCAAATTCAGTTTCTTGATAAACTATTTTTAAATCATTAGCTAATGGTCAGGTCACAGAAAGGACTGGAGTCCCGTCCTAAAAGAGCTTACAGTGTTCTTGTTATTGGAGAAAAAGACATAAATAAGTGCACGTGTGGTGTAATAAAGATACGAGGTATCTCTTATGTAGTTTAGAGAAAGGAAATGTATACAGGGCTATGGATTACAAACTAGACTTTGAACCTCAGGCTAATTACATCTGCTAACATGCATGACAGCTGTTACATACTGGGTTGCTTTCCTGGTCTGTAAACTCAGATAACAATACCTCAAAGATCACTGTGCCGTTAAAATAATCAAAAGTTGGGAAATTACTGGAGTGCCTGGGTTACTCGATTAGTTAAGCATCTGCCTTCCGCTCAGGTCCTGATCTCAGGATTCTGGGATCTGGCTCAGTGCTCAGCGGGAAGTCTGCCTCTTCTCCTTCTACCACTCTCCTCGCCCCACCGTGCTCATGTGTGCTCCCGGGCGCTCTCTCTCTCTCTCTTTCTCCCTCTCTCTCTTTCTCATTATCTCAGATAAATAAAATCTTTTTAAAAATTTGAGACTTACTGTAATGTATACGAATAGTAGAAATTATATTTTAGTTTAGCAATCTACATTCTTCTAAAACCTTTATTTTGAATTATTTTTTTCTTTTTCCCCCTGCAAATGGAAATGATGATGTTGGATCTTTGTTTTAAATCCTGGTTTACTTTATTAGAATTTATGCAGAACCTTTCATTTTAAGCCATATATAAGATGAAGGGTCAAAGTGAGGAGTCTTCTGCCCATGGATCAAGAATTCTTTAGGCTTCTTTGGAGAACTGTTATTTCTTTCATTTCTTTAAAGGTTGAGAAAAACTTCCATGCTGCCTGTAACTCCCCTTGTTCTAAAAACAATAATTCAAAAGGAAAATATTGAGTAACCAGGCATTTACTGCCCTCTGCTGGCCAGACTTAAAACTGCTGTGTTTGCCGTGATGCACAGAACGACAATATAAAGCTCTCTCTGGAAATTGCCCAAATGTTTATTGGAAGGCAATAAAGAATGACTGCCGGAGAAGAGTGAGAGACCACAGGTGTCAACTACTCAACCTTCCTTTTCCCAAGCTGGCCTTTGTCTAAATCCACATAGGCTGAGGCTCTGTTAAATCAGTGGTAATTCACTTAAAAATGCTTCAGTTTGTAAGTCAGAGTAATGTCAAAGTGTGGGCCGGTTTAATCTACACCCTAGGAGTGATTAGAGCATTCGAAGTATTTTAATCAGAATCCACATTCCTTGAATGGTTAATTAGCATTTGAAAGACTATTCAGGAATCCACACTAGAGAAATGACTGACTGCAGCATTTCAAATATTGCTATCTACATCTGCAGTAGAGTTTGTTAATTAGCATTAGGGATATCTGGAACAGTGTTTCTCTGGAGAGTTGATAGTGTCTGAGATATGCGGTTGGCCGGAAATACTGTACGGGACCTCAGCTCTTGTGTGAACAGCATGTAAGAATCCGGTAATAAATGCCTATATGTGGAGCAGAATTCAGTACAAATTTCACTTTCTTCACAGTATATCAGGTAGCAAGGTCCTGTAGCAGGCGGTCTATGGCTTTTACTTCAATCTTTGGAGGCATCAGGAATCCTTAAAGAGAAGCTGACAATTATAGACTGGCTAAACTGGCTTAGGTCAATTTTTTTGACCAGGCATCCATTTTATTCTTAAAGCTTGACAGAGAAATTATTACAAAAGCTGCTGTGATAATTTCCTTCCCTGTGTTCGATACCATATTTTATCAAGATATTCTTCCTAGTTTTTATTCCCAGTCTCATGTTATCATTTAAATAGGGTTCCGTTGACTCTATAAAGAGAAATGACCTAGCCCCAACCAATATATGTTTCTAGTAGAGTTAGTTAAAAAAAAAAAATGCCATGGTCAAAGACACTTGTTTTAGAGAGTAGTTAGAAGGGCGCATTGATCTCTGGTTGGCTAACAAGAGCTGGGAGGTCATTTGCACATCTTAGTAGATACTCTTGAAGGCCCAAAATGTAGTCATCATTTTCTGTGCATAGGGAACTTGTGTTATGTCAGTGCCACTCTTGTGTCGGTTGACTAGAAGGGGAATAGGTGATGACAGAGTTGAGATGATGTTATTTCTTAAACACCATGTTGTCTCCTAGAGACAAGTATATCACATTAAAAATGAATTTGTACCCATCTTCAAAAAATGGATCTGTACTGCTTTGAAACCTGCTCCCAGGACTGAAGAGTTGGCCTAAGGCCATGTAAGATCTAGCTTTAGGGAACCTCCCGGACCTCGCCTCATGTCCTCTCTCCTTTTTACTCTTCTCTGACTCACTGGCCTCCCTGCTACTCCTCCAGCATGCTCACTGCACTCCCACTTGGGGCCTTCCTGCTCCCATTGCTTGGAATGTTCTCCACCTCCCTGAGGGTCTCTTCCTTTACTTCCTCAGGTCTCTGCTCAGATGTCATGGACATAGGGCCCCCCTCATTACCTTATCTAAAGTATTAGCCTCCATCTCTCTCCCGCCTCCCGATCTGCTTCATTTTCTTCACCACACTTGTCCTTCATGTTATATATTTATCTGTCTGTTGTCTCTCTCATTAGCAACTAAGATCTGTGAATGCAGGGAATTTGTCTCATTCTGTTATGGCTCCTAGGTCAGACGCTCCGTCCATAGTTGTCCGGTGAGTAGCTCTTCAGACATGGGAAGAGCCCCTGCTAGTACTCCTGTATCTATATTACTATTGACTTCTAGAGTTGTAAAATAGACACAAATGTTGCAAATGACACAGAACACTGACTTGTAATTAGCCTAATCTAACTATTATAAAGTAAACACCTTGGTAACTGTCACCGCAGGTCAAGACATCCACCTTCCCGTTTGTCCAGTCATAGCCTCCTGGGTCCCCTGCAAGCAGCTGCTATCCTGATATTTTTAACAGTAATTACGTTCTTGTATTTCTTCAGAGTTTTAATTCTCAGGGGTGCCTCTCTAATGTTTTAGATGAGTCTTTCCCATAGTTTTGGTTTGATTGACTTTTCATTTTCTATATTCTAGATTATATATATAGCTATATATTTACCCTCCATTTCTTTCTTTTTCTTATAACTTCTTCTCTGAAGAGCTCAGGTTGTTTTATCCACAGAGTCTCCTTCATTCCAAATTCTGCTGATTGTACACTCAGTTTAGCTTAAGGCTCCATCGAGTGCAGTTTTCAATCCACCGACTCTACAACCTCTTCTTACCATGTCTGCCGTTTAGTCAGGAGCATCCCCCGGAATCCAGGCAGGGCAATCACACAGGAACATTCGGCCTGATCTAAAGGCCTTCTTCTACCAGCCTTATATTCATTCCCATGCATAATATCATGATTTCAGCAGATACTTATGAGCACAATATTGCAATTAGTTTGGCCTTACCTCCCAGTATCTGACTCTGTACTTCTCCTTTGAAGGCTTGCTGAAATCTGACTTTACTTGAGTCTAGTCAGTAGTATGCTAGTAGGTCAGCTCTCGGAAAAACCTGATTCGTAGCATTTGCTGGAGGTATAAGCACTCACCATGGCCATTTTCAAACACCAACGCGAAGTCTCCGTCCTTGGACTCAGGAAGAGATGAACATGATCCGTTCTCAGGAGCTGGTAGAAATTCCTGCCATCCTCTGAGCAAATAAGGGGGCAAAAGGAGATGGGCCTTTGGAAAGCTAACTTGCTACTGTGTCACATGAGGTTCTTACGAAGTCTTCAAGCAAGAGAGGAGTAATGGCAGTAACTTCTCTCCCAGAGAACAGACACTTGCATTCCTCTGGTAGGCAGCCTTAAGAGTGGCCCTAGGGTTGCCTACCTCTTGGTTCTCACACCCTCTGTAATCCTCTCTCCTTGTGTGGGCATGGATGTAGTAGGAGTTTATAGTAAAATAGGGGGAAAGTAATGGAATTTCACTTGTCTCTTTTGAGATTAAGGTACAAAGAGATGGTGACTTCTGTCTAGGGCATCCTTTCTCATTCCTGCTCACTTGCTCCCAGGGAAGGCAGCCGCCAGACTGTGAGTTGCTGTTGGAAAGGCCCATGAGGCACGAGGTCTGTCTCAGGCCAGCAGACAGGGAGAACCTGGGGCTTTCCAACAGTTGTGTGAGTGGGCTTGGGAGTGGATCCTTTACCTGAGAGGACTTGAGATGACGGGAGCTCCAGCTACAAATGGATAGCATCCTGGCAGAGACCCACATTCCCAACCCTCAAACGCTATGACCTAGTCAGTGTTAGTTATTTTAAGTCCCTACATTGTGGGGGTAATTTGTATGCGGCCACTGATTACAAATGGAACTGCTAAAGGAGAGTTAGTAGGTTTGGGGAGTTCTGAGTCATCTAAGTCCTTCCAATGATCCTGTTCTACTTCTTAAGCCTCAGTCTTTCCAATTAATATCCTGTCTTTCACATAAAGAGCCTGATGAGCCTCTGAATTAAGCTGAAATTGTAATTCTCTACTCCTCAGGATCATTTTCTAATCTGCTTTTAGGTATGTGACACTTATGGTTTAAAGACAGAAGAGATTTGTTTATTTCAGGCAAATGCAATTCCTGGTTCTCTGACCATGTTTTAAAATGAAAATTAAAAAAAGTTTTAAAAAGTCGATGAAAATTAAAAGTCTTTTTGTAAGCCCTTCATGGATTGTGTTACTCTCTTTAGTTGCCAAGCAGTCTGGTAAGGTCGTGCCTGCCTTCGGCACTTGGTTCTAAGAAACCACAAGTGACAACTTAAGCAATCATTTTGCTACAGCATGAACTATAAATGTCCCATTTTTATGGTCTCCAGATAATCCCTGAATTCAGTGCAATCAGATCAGATCATCAGTTACACATTTCTGCCCTGGAAGCTCTCTTCCCTGCAATAGCTTGCGTGTCTGTGCCAAGCCCGATTTAGTGCAGGCATTTTAAACACCAGCCTAGGTATTTTAAGTAGAAAGAAATAGAACACAGGGAACAAACTTCTCGGAAGGGCTGATGGAACAATTATTTCAAAGTTACAATAGCGCTCTGCACTCCCTGCCTCTAGGTTCCTGTAATGACCCCAGGGCCCTTCAGGCCTAGAGAGGCAACTGTCACTGTTGCTAGCTGTACAGTTTATCCCTTTTTAATCGTGTCTTTATTAAAACCTTGCTCAGGGGCGCCTGGGTGGCTCAGTCATTAAGCATCTGCCTTTGGCTCAAGTCATGATCCTAGAGTCCTGGGATCCAGCCTCACATCGGGCTTCCTGCTTGGTGGGAAGCCTGCTTCCCACTCTCTCAGTCCCCGTCTTGTGTTCCCTCTCTAGATGTGTGTCTCTCTGTTAAATAAATAAATAAAATATTTAAAAATAAATAAATAAATAGATAAAGAGATAAATAAATAAATAAAACCATGCTGAGATTTTCTCAGTTTGAGACTATTAACTATTTCCTGCTGATTTATAAATCTAATCTTTTAGCTATTCTAATATGCCAACCTTTCTTTGATATGATCAATGCTTTATTTTTTTATTTTATTTTATTTATTTGACAGAGAAAGAGAGCACAAGCAGGGGGAAAGGCAGGCAGAGGGAGAAGCAGGCTCCCCGCTGAGCAGGGAGCCTTAGGACCCTGGGATCATTACCTGAGCCACCTAGGCGCCCCATTATAAACGCTTTAAAAAGTAAAAGTAGAAAGTCAAAACCATTGCTTACAGATATTTATTCTAGGACCTAACACAAAAGTATGAGTTTTCTTTCCGGAGGTGAAATACATTTACTCAGGAAGTTTGCTACCTATGGCTGCACACACGGTTCCCCAGACAGCTCTGGGGCTGCGTTCCTACCAACCACCACCTACGAGGTAGACGAGAAGTTGGGCAGTGAGTATCCGGGACAACTGCATGTGGAGAACGTGTCCCTGTCAGGGAAACATCTCCACCATTCCATCAATATGGAGGTGATCCTTGCAGGCAGATTCAGGTAAGAAAAAAACAAACAAAAAAAACAAAACAAAAAACAAAAAAAACAGCTCACTGAGGCTGCTGATTGGCCAGAGAATTTTGGACTTGGTCTCAGGTTTGATTCTCTCCTTGCCACTACCCAGGATGAGATTTTTATCTTCTTAGTTCTCCTCTGTCTTCCAAGTAATATGTCCTCACAATACACATGTCCTAGATTCATATCGAACATCATCTTAATTTTGTCTGATTTGGTTAGTTTACTGCTTGATTGAGTTAACCTTATCTATTTATTGCCTGCTTCTACCCAGTCTTTCTGTCTGGCAGGCCACAGCCTGAAAGCTCTCTGAGTGTCCTTGGGTTGAATCCCAGATCTCTCTCTGTCTGTGGTGACAGAGAAGGAGGTGGGCAGAGGTCCGCCACAGAGAAATGAGACTTTGAAAGGAGTGTGTAAGTGTGTGTGTGTCCACAAGGAAAGCTGTATTTTATTTTTCTCAGTTTTATTTAGGTATAATTGATAAATAACATTTTAAGATTTTTAAAGTGTACACCATGGTAATTTGATGTGTGTTGTGAAAGGATCCGCCATCTATTTAATTAACACATCCATCACCTCACATATTTTATTTTGTTTTTTTAGTGACAAAATTTATATTCTCTTCTTAGCAAATTATATAACACAGTGTCATCCACTATAATCACCATGTTATACATAAGCTCCTCAGATCTTATTTAAATCTTATAGCTCAGTTTGTACCCTTTTATCAGCCTGTCCCTATCACCCCATTTCCCAGTTTCTGGCACTGCTTTTCTGCTCTCTGCCTCTAAGGGTTATACTTTTTTTATTTTTAGGATTTATTTATCTATTTGAGAGAGCCTGTGTGTGTGCAAGTAGGGGAGGGGCAGAGGGAGAAGGAGAGAGAGAGAGGGAATTCCAAAGAGACTCCTGGCTGAGCATAGCGCCTGAGGTGGGATTCCATCTCTTGACCCTGAGATCATGACCCGAGTTGAAACCAAGAGTTGGAAACGATCGATTGAGCCACCCAGGTGCCCCACTTATTTTTTTTTTATTAATTCCACATATAAATGATCCATGTAGTATTTATTTTTCTCTGTTTGGCTTATTTCACTTAACATAATGCCCTCAAGACCCATTCGTGCTGTCACAAATAGCAGGATTTCCTTCCTCATGGCTGAATAATATTCCATTGTGTGTATATTTACACACCATATCTTTATCCACTCATCCATTGATAGGTTCCTATTTTGTTTCCATATGCTTGCTATCGTAAATAATGTTACCGTGGACATGAGAGAACAGAGAGTTCTTCAAAAATCCTATTTTCATTTCCTTGGGATAAATACCCAGAAGTGAGATTGCTGGATCATATGGTAGTTCTATTTTTAATTTTTTGAGGAACATCCCTTCTGTTTTCCAGCAGTTTACACTCCCACCAACAGTGCCCAAGGATTTTCTTTTCTCCACATCCTTACCAAAAGATTTTAAAGAGGAGCCTGTCTTGATGCAGTGTTTTAAAAAGATCTCTCTGGCTGAGGTACAAAAATCAGTTGGAGAGGTCATGTGGGAATTCCTGGAAATGAGTTAAAAGCCTATTTGTCAGGCTGATATGGAGATGGAATGGCTTAGATTAGTGACAGTGGGACACAGGGACAAGTAAATGGATTGGAGAAGGATTTTGGAAGTAAAATTTATGAGACTTGGTAGTGGCTGAATGTAGGGAGTAAGGAAAAGGTAGATAGGAAAAAAGGGTCCTGGAGATAGTTGGTGGCTTGTGATGATGTTTACTGAGACACAGGGCACGTTGGTAGTAGAGATGGTAAGGCATGGTGGTGAGAGACTAGGGATCATGGAAAGACAAGTGCAGTTTGCTGTGTCTAAGGAAATCCCCTTTAAGGGCTGATGTTGAACAAATATTAGATGTGTGGTTGAGAGGTTGCTAATGGTCACTGGAGCAGATATGAAGTTCTTAATTTTTTTTTCAATATAGTCTTTAGTGAATGAGGGACGTAGAAGAAAAGAAGGTAAAACAAAAGGTAGAAAAGTCATGTATCCATCTATCCATGTTACAGTCATTAAAAACATATTTACTTAGGGCTGTGCTTGCATTGATTATTTTAGGTGCTGAGTAAAGTGGTGAACCAGGCCAAATCCCTACACTCAAAGTTTCTGCTCTCAGTGGAAATAAATTCAGAATGTTGAGATTAAATGGCCAATGTCACCTTCAGAGAGAAATAAAGAGATAAAATTTAGTTTTATTTTATCTTTTAAGACATGCCACATTTATTTTGCTTCTTCTGTTATTTTGTTGAACTTTTTCTAAGTGCTCTATTGGCTAGAAGTTCTGAAGTTTGTTAGTTAATTTCCATAAGATGTTTATATTTATATATCCAGAAATGCTGATTGATAGAGTATTTTTCTTTTATATATTCTTTCTTGAACTTTATTAGCATCAAAAGATCACAAGGAGAAATCTTTTTTTTGGTATGTGTGTGAAATAACTTTGTAACCCCGAATATGCTACTGAAATATACTTCATATAGCAGTTTAAAAGTATAATTTAAAAATATTCAATAAAACTCCCAAAATTTGGACACATAAAGTTAAATTCTATGGAAAAGTCTGTCTTTCTTGAAAATCTATTTAGGTTAAAAAGCTATCCAGCTTTAGTTGAAACAAAATAAATGAGTCCATGGTCCCTTCTGTATATCTCTGGCTGACTTTGAGTCTTTCAATGTGATAATGCTATATTGTTGACTGTTCCTGATAATATTAATTGTTGGCTATTAAGTTATTAATAACAGTTGGGTGGGGAGGGATTCATCCTGCCCAGGCAAATCTAAATGCTAGGTAAACATTTATCGAGTGCTCAGGTATACTAGGCACCTTGGAATAAGGGTTTGGGTTAAGAAGATAAAATGCCTTAAAAGCTCTTAGTTCAGAGAAAATTTCTTTCCTTGGTATCTGTTCAACAAACATACAGGAGTTCTCACATGTAATCCAGTGCACATGGCTGGAAACACCAATAGCTACCCATTCCTACTTGGTTTGGAAACATTACTTACCTCTTCATGTCTGCACAGCTCTGAGAAGTAAAGTGTCATATTCACAAATTTCCTAATATTTTGGATAACTGAGGTTTCATCATTGTATCAGTTTTCACTCAAGAAAACGAAAATAGAGGGTTCTCACCCGTCAGATGGGACAGGGAAGGGCCAGTCGAAAGGCCAACTGACAAGGACGTCAGCCAGCAGCACCGAAGCGGGCGGTCCTCAGGAGCATGCACAACAGTGCTGTGGGCCTGTCCTCCCCCCAGAAGCTCCCCGAGTGCCCCGTCCCATTTCTCCTGGCCCCATTCTTTCAGGCTTGACAAAGTTCCCTGTGAATTCAACTTTCATTGTTATCCAGCCAATGATAAGATCACATTTTGGGTTTGATTTTCAGATATTTCAACCCTGCAGCTACAAGAAATAAAAGGTTCTTTCAGGATAGTCTTAAAGACTTTTTGGTTCTCTGACTATAGGTGAGAATTTTGAAGACTTTCCTCTGTAAGCTGCAGTGTTACATATCCAGTCAGGTCCGTGGTCTTTGCATCCGACTTTCCTATTAGAACATTCTACTGCAAAAGTCATATTTTTTTTAGTACGTAGCTTTCTATAGGCCCATAATTCTAGGCAACTGGAGGTGGAAATTTAAGGGATTATTTTGTCACTGAGTGCTGTCCACCAAAAAGTCTCACTTTCTACTAGTAATTAATGAGGTTATTCCTTCCTTTAACTTCATTCACATCATAGAACAGAGTCCGAGTCTTCTTCTTTGAGATTCTGTTTTCCTGACACTGCTGCTATATGAAATATTCTCAGAGCCAGGTCACTAAAGCAGAAGTCACGCTGTATATTTCAAGCTTGAAAGGTTTTTAAATCAGGGCGTTAAGGACTGGCAAACCGTGGGGAAGGCTAAGGGATCCAGATCCAAGAAGCCATTTCTGAGAGTCTCACCCTGAAACCTTGAAGAGGGTGGAGCTCCCTCGGAAGCCACTGTGCATCCTAGCTGCTAACTCTCAATGGGAGAGGTTGCCAAACTATGGCCCTTGGGAAGAGTCTGGCCCACTGCCCGTTTTTGTACAGTGTGTGAACCAAGAATAGATTTACACTTTCAAATGGTTGACGAAAACAATAGCAGCATAATATTTTGTGACTTGTGGTGATTACATGAAATTGAAATTTCAGCATCCACAAATAAAAGTTTATTGAAACATAGCTATACTTACTGGTTTATATGTTGCTTATGGCTGTTTTGCATCACAATGGCAGACTTGAGTAGTTGTGATGGAGATTGGAGACCTGCAAAGACTAAAATATTTGCTCTCTCACCCACCACAGAAAGATTTTGCTGATCCCTGCTTTGTGTCCCTGATTGTAACTACTTCTGGCAAATAATGGCTTTTCTTTCTCTCCTGCCTCCCAAGTCTCACTGGCAAATCCTCAAAATACATGGAAAGTAATTTTGGAAAATGGTATTTTAGGTTCTCTTCTGTATTGCAGAGAAGTGGTAGTCCTGAGTTGACAACAAACAACTTCTCTGAGTCCAATTGTCCCGCAGATTCTTAGTAGGATTATAGTAAGGATTCCGTGAGAATTTGTAAAAATGCTTAAATCAGACTAGTGGGCAAAATGTGATAGTTATAAAAGCAAAAATGATTTTTTTCATTTATCCAATAAGTTCATTCAAAGCCTATTTTAATTATACTGATAGAAATGGAAGAAAAATTTGCTGCTCCATTAGCAATACATTAATACACTAGGGAAATACACCAATACTAGGGAAGAATTTGATCAAGGGAGTTGTTACTTTGTTTTGGAAAATGGCCTGAAGTCTCCTTTGATAGTGAAGAGTAAGACTATGCAAGGTGTACTCTGCAAATAAATTGGTTAGTTGTGTGGTGCCTGGGTGGCTCAGTTGGTTAAGTGGCTGGCTTGGTTTTGGCTCAGTTACGATCTCAGGATCCTGGGATTGAGCCCTGAGAAGGCTCTGTCCTCAGCAGGGAGCTTGCTCAATATGTTTTCTCCCTCGCCCTCCCTCCCTGTCTCATTCTCTCTTTTTTTCCTCTCTCTCTCTCATAAATAAATAAACTCTTAAAAAGAAAAAAATTAATTACTCTGCAAAATAATGGGATGAAAATGGTAGCAAGAGGGGAGAGGAGAAGCAAAGAGGGCTGGAACTAAGAGTAAAAATGAAAAGCTTGAGAAGCTAGTTGGTAGCAGGTTGTTAAAAGCCTTCAATTCCACATAAATGGATTGCCCAAGATAGAGCTAGTTAATAGCACCGCAGGGACCAGACATCTTTCTAGAAAACCACATTGCCTCTGTAAAAACCAAAGTTTTTATCCCAACCGCTTTCACTAGGAAATGATTCCTTGTGATATTAAACAGAGTATATAACTCTTTTGCTAGCATCTGTAATTTTCATAAGCTGTCCACTGAATACCTGGGGTAATATGTATTTTAAGTAAGTAGTTAAATATTTACTTGCCAAAAAGCAGTTTGCAGTTCAGTTTCAGAGAAAGCTTAGGGGAAAATAGCCAGGCCTGCAGTATCATTATAAACACTATAAGAGAAAAGAAATAGTGTTACATGCTTGGCTACATTTGGTGTTTTATATGAAACAATATGTTTCTTGAACTTTTTGTTATTCCTTTGAATTGATAAATGCCCATGGTCTCATCCAGCTGACATTTTTATCTGGTAACAGGGAAATGTAGGATTTTCTTAGTTTCTGGAAACCAACAAAGCCTGAATTTTGCTGAGATCTAACATGTTACACTTCAGTGGTGCTTTGGTTGACTTGCAGGTCTTAGATAATCCACCCCAAAGAACACAGACAATAAAGAAATGGAGAAGTGTTTTTTTCTTTTTCTCATTTTGTTTGTGACAATGAGAAGTTCTGGCTGCTGCTAGATGTGCCTTATATATTAGAGGCGAGCCCTTGTGTTGCAGTAAGTAAATTGCCGAGGGAGTCCAATGATAGCAGTTATCCCTCCTTCTCTAACTTGCTTTCCTAGCGATTTCCCATTCCATCTTTTTCAGCCACTTAACTCTTACTTCTTGCTGTTACAGATCGCCATGATCTTGGAGCCATTTTTCAAAGCTTTGGCCAATTCCTCTTTGACATCTTTGTCCAAGGTTTGGGTATGTAGGTTAAATTATTGATTAGAATCCTTCATCTCTATTAGCGCCTTACAACCCTGTCTGTGGCCTCACGGTGAACCCACTGTACTTCTCTGCTTGAATTTGGGCTTGGCCATGAGACTTGTTTTAGCCAACAGCATGTGAGCAGAAATGATGCAAGCAGAGGCTTGAGATCTGCCTATGCGGTTAGGTTTGCCTTCTACTACTCAAGTCAATGCTATGAAAAGAATGTGTGCCAGCTGGCCCCTCTGGTCTGGAGAGAGTGATGGATCCAACCTGAACTTGGAGTGAAGCCCAATCAAACTCAGCTCCCATCAGCTGACCCCAGTTTGCCTGCACACGTGTGTGTGATTGCTGTTTTAAGTTACTGAGTTTACGGTGTTTTATTCCACAGCATGGTACTGCGTGCTGGCTGCTACCATTGGCAATGTCAGGACATATAGGACAGAGGCAAGAAAAGATACCAAGAAAGGACAAATTGTCCTCAACATCTGCTCTCGTCTTTTCATTGGCAGGCTGGTTTTATCATTAAGTCGGGCAGCAGCCATCTGGTGATTGAACACAGCATTTGACTAATGGTTTTACCACTTATTACTTTGAACTAGAATTTTCAAATCTGAAAAGTGAAGAGAATAGTGAGTATCTCTTCGGACTCATGGGAGCATATAAACAATGTGAAGCTCCTGGGTTCAATATTGTCCTCTTCCTTCCTAGCGGTTGGAGTAGCAGTAGAAGCAAGACTAACACTGAACTCACCTTTGATGGCGTTCTACCTTTCAGCTCTGCCAGAGACCCGTCTGGCCTTTTCTCATGGGGTGCTTGTAACTTTGGTGAAGGAAAGTACTCCTGGAATAGTTGTTTGAGATTTTCTCTGAAATTTAAGATTAGTTTTCCTTTATCTTAGTCCTAGCCTATATTTCTATTTGCCTTGAGGTTAGGTAAAAAAGAAAGATAGGAGAAACTTTGGCAAGGATCCTCTTTATCCACAGGGGAGAGATTTGGAACCACATAACCCAGACTAATGAAGGCCTGGAGGGAGATGAACAAAGTCTGTGAGAAAATTAATAAGGACAGCATCCTGTTGTGAGAGAAAGATTTAGATCTGTGCACTGACTCTCTGGGGGAAATCAGTGGCAAGTCATACTGTTTATCTTTAAAAGTATATGGAAACATTATCTTTCCCCTGGTTTCCCCAATGTTAGTAATGGTAAAAAGCCATGGGAAACCTGCAAAAGGAAACCTCCTCCAGCGGTGAGGGGCTGAGAGAGTATGTGGGTTCTGCGATGGGTGGGAAACACACTGCCCAGGGCTGGGGTTTTTCCTGGAGTAATATCTTCATGATAGGAGGTGTGACTCCTTTTCTCTACTTCTCTTCTATCTTCTTTTTCCACCAAGAAGCTTGCCCCAGACCTTAAGAGCACTCACCAGAGAGTTAGAATATGAGAAATCATAGTCACCTCTTCCAATACTGTTTCACTGGGGAAATGAATTTGGTTTCCAAACAACAAACTTAGAAGCTTCCTACTCATTTTTACTATAATTCTTTGAAAATAGGGAGCTGTCAAGTACTTTGAGGGAGTTTGGCTTGGAATGACCAAGAAAAAGCTGAAGGCTGTCCTTATACCAAGGAAAAATGTTCCCTCTTGAATAAAGCTATATGCACCAGGAGTTGGGTTCAGACATGTGAGGTCTGTCTAGAAAAGTATAGACCGAGTGGAATACAGTGATGATAGTATATCAGTGTCATCAGTAAAATCTGAAGGAGTTATTTTATAAAAAGTCTGCTGGAGGGGCGCCTGGGTGGCTCAGTTGATTAAGCGACTGCCTTCGGCTCAGGTCATGATCCTGGAGACCTGGGATCGAGCCCCGCATCGGGCTTCCTGCTCAGCGGGAAGCCTGCTTCTACCTCTCTCAGTCCCTCTGCTTGTGTTCCCTCTCTAGCTGTGTTTCTCTCTGTCAAATAAATACATAAAATCTTTAAAAAAAAAAAAAAAGTCTGCTGGACCCTAGGGGATCAGGATCAATGTCTTGGTACTTCATGCTATCTTCCCACATCAGCTTTGGCACTGAAGGGGTCCCCCATGACACGGGTGGGGACAGTGCCTGGAGTCTCTGGCAGAGGTAGCTGGTGGGAGACTGTGATACCTGGAGGACTCTAGGAGGCGAGGGGATAGGTCGTCAGGGAGTTACAACAGGGGGAGAAAGCGGGCAATTTCAGCGCAGCTAAGTGGCCGGTGCACTCCATTTGTGTGTGGCAGATGGGATTCTTCAAGGGGCTGGAGTCCCACTTGGGGAGGCAGGAAAAGTGCAAGGAAAAATGTAATACATTTGAGAGCTAAGCACTTTCAATAGATTATATCATTTCATCCTCAGAACAGCCTTATGAATTGCATTATAATTTGTCCCCATTTTCTAGATAAGACTCTGTCTTTTTAAAGATTTTATTTGTCAGAGAGAGAGAGAGAGAGAGAGAGAGAGAGAGAGAGAGAGAATGAGCACACAAGTAGGCAGAGGGAGGGGGAGAAGCAGGCTCCCTACTGAGCAGGGAGCCAGATGGGGGACTTGATCCCAAGACCCTTAGATCCTGTCCTGAACCTAAGGCTGATGCTTAACCAATTGAGCCACCCAGGTCTCCCCCAGATAAGTTTCTTAAGATGTAATTTCAGCAAGTGAAGAATGCACGTTTGAAACTCCAGCAGTTGGATGATAAGGTTCGATGTCGAGGGCTTCCCCAAAAAGAACCAAGGACGCTCAGGAGAATGCAAACCACACAGCGAGGTTTATTTCCAGCTAGCTGGAGTCCGAGGATCTGCTCGGCACAGCGGGTTTCAACAAGGACCCGGAATGCAAGGGTCTAGGGATGTATATACATTTCAAACAGCAAGCATGATTTACACAGTGATTTTCATGGTGGGGTGAGATAACATTTTAGCCCTCCCCCCCCCCCCCCAGTTCCTGTTGGCCCTCACATTCCAGGAACTGAAGCAAGAAGCATAAGTGATTTCTTGACTTAACTGCCCTCATTTGGTAAACACAGGCATAAATCACCAGGGGGTCTTAGATATGTAGAGGAATAAATCACCAGGGGGTTATTGAAACTGGTACAGCTGCCCTCAGACTAAGCAGGTCCTAACACCCTCAGGCTACATAGGTCCTAACATTGGACTCCGGAGCCCTTGCTTTTCCAGTCTTCTCAGCTGTGCCCTCATAGTAGTGAGGACTGGAAGAACTCGGGGTAATGCTCTGTTCATAGTTTGCTTGCTCCGATACAGCTTCCAAGACTGGAAATCCCCAGTTTCACATCACAGCTCTGAAGCAGAATCAAGAATGCTCCCAGCAAAGTGCACACATATTTTAATTATAACTATCATTGAGGTTATTATAATCATCCTGTGGTCAGTTGATCATTTTTTAAAGACACTTTCTTCAGGGATAAGCATTACACAGAGGCATATATTCACACCATGACAAAAAGTCCTGCTTCACATCTGTATTTTTTTTTTTTTTTGACTGTGAAAGTCTTGGAATGATAAGCACAACTTCCCCATCCTTAAATTTTTCTGGGTGACAAGATATCTGTGGGTTAGGGAGTAGGCAGAGAATTGATTAAACTCTTGAGTTACTAAAATGAGATGTGGGGGAAAAACAAAAAAGGGCATTTATCCTTCTTTTGTAAGGTGGTGCCATCCGCCTTAGGAAGGCTGTTTAATGGGTCATATTAAGGCCGCCTTAATATGACCCATTAAACAATTTATATATTATCTTTCTTCTGAAGAATTAAAAATGGCTTCACAGATTTTGCATCATCATGTATTGCTTTGAAATATATCTATCTCTTGGGTGCCTGGGTGGCTCAGTGGGTTAAAGCCTCTGCCTTCGGCTCAGGTCATGATCTCGGGGTCCTGGGATCGAGGCCCACATTGGGCTCTATGCTCCGCGGGGAGCCTGCTTCCCCTTCTCTCTCTGCCTACCTCTCTGCCTACTTGTGATCTCTCTCTCTGTCAAATAAATAAATAAAATCTTTGAAAAAATGTATCTATCTCTTCATTTCCATTTTTAGTCAGTAAACATTTTTGAACACCCATGTTACATTGAGAGTCGCTGTGCTAGATCACCGAGTGCATAAAAGTCAAAACACACCATCATGGACTACTGGCTTCTAGAACTGCCATCTAGTGGAAGAGAAGGGAAAGGGCAGATAATCATGTTAGGCAGAAGGTAGGCAGAAAGCACAGAATAATGTTACTGATTTGCACAGGGTATTACTGAATTACATTCATTTCTAGGGATGAGGACATGAGTATGTAAGGAGTAAGAGAGTGGTTCTTAAGGATGGAACTCCTTTGTGCAGGATGCCCAGAGTTAGCCAAGCAAAGGAGGGGCCTGGCTGTGGGAGGCAGTAGGCCATCAAAGCACAACCCACATAAGCAGCTGAAGCAAAGGGGGAGGCAGTGGTGTTGGGGAGACCACAGCAGTGAAGAGCTGCTGGAGCTTAGGCTGGGGAGGCTAAGGCTAGAATGGCAGTCCGGCGCCTGCTCCCAGGAGGCCCTGCCTACCGTGCTACACTGCAGACTACAGCCAATGTTAGGCAAAACCCTCACTGCTTTGAGGAAGTATGGAGAGTTTTTCACAAAGCTGAATTTATTCAATGGAAGCAACTGTCTATTTTTCTAAGATGACATTGTGTGTCGTTTTAAATTCTCTTTTTCTTTTATCAAAGGATTTTGGTATTTTTGGGGGGGTCCATTGTAGCATAAAAATTTGGCACCTTCATTTGTAAGTTTCTAATATTAAACAAAATTTTTCTGGTCTGCACGTTGAACAGTCTGAGAACCATTGCAGCAGACAAGGAAGGCTTTGAAGGGATTTAGCTATGGGATGCTGAGTTCAATTTACATTCTGAACAATTTCTTCAGCTGTGTGCAAAGAGAATTTGAGGGAGTCAAGACAAGAAGTCGGGAGACCGTTTATGACGTTAATACCCAAGCTAAGTGGTAGAGGCCACTTTTAGGCACCAGGCTTGAGCAGTGGAAAGTTGATCAAGGCAAAAAGGGGCTACAGTGACCTCCAAATACTTGGCTGAATCCAGACAGGCCCATCAGACCCTCCTCAAAATATCCAGAGGCCCTCACTGACCAATGGGCTAATTACAGCCAGGCACAGTTACTAAAAAAGGGAGAATTCCCTATGTTTTATAATTCCTCAACTTCCCCCTTTAAATATGGCCCTCATCCCCTGCCTCCCTGCAGACAATCTCTCCGCTTTTGCCCAGCCCGCAGCTCCCCTGCAGTGTATTCATTACACTTCTGTCTTCTTTGTTCTGCCTCTGTGAATGCTTTAACCAACTGTGCCTTCCACCTGATCAGGTCAGAACCCCATATATTAGGGGCCCCCATCTGATAGGGAGAGATACCAATAAGAGAAAGAAAATGAGGGCCTGACTTAGGGCCAAAGCAGTAGGGATGATGGAGACTAGGATCATTAAATATTCATCATTAAAATATATTAATAAGATAACATCAGCAGGACTTGGGAACTGGGAACAGGAATGGGGGGAGGGCTGAATATCTCCATTCTATCCCACACCCATCCCTGCGGTAGCGTGAGTTTCCTCTTGCTCTGCAGTGGCTCGGGCGGCTGAGCTTTGTGCTCCCGTTTATCTCTGTCCAGTACAATAGGCAGAAAGACCGAGGAAGATGGCAAAGTCACCTTCATGTAAGATCACTTGCTTTTCAAACTACTTTGGAAAAAAACTTCCACAGGCCTAAGCTTTCAGTTGGATGTGAATGGATGTTCTTTATGAGAGGGGCCTGACGGGCAGCAAGGTGGTGTGGGGGAGGTGCTGAATGGTCAGGCAAACAGGACTTGTTGAAAGCCCAGCAATGGGCCCCGAATGATGGGATTCATGTGTGTGAGGCTTGCCCTGGTTTTTTATGTCATCAATGCAAGCACTGATGTCTTCTCCTTTCTCCTCACTGTATTAATCATGTTGTTAAAATTTCTTTCTGTATTTTATCATGCTTGACATCTTGGGGTCTTTTTGTTCGCAAGCCAGCCAATCTGAGGGTAATATCATCAATTACTTCCTTTATTTAATGCGCACACATCAAGCCAATATTTTCTCTGCCCTAAATCACCTCAGGGCTACCACAACTGGAGGCCAGCCCATAGTCCAGAACCCAATGAAATTATTAAACCATCTAAATCCAAGCTTGCTCATAGCTGCCTACCTTGAATTGTCCATTCCTTCCTGTAGAAACTATAGTAAATGTTCTGGGCATGCTTTCCCCTCACTCCATCTGCCTCCTGATTCACCCCGCTTTTAACCCATATGGCCCTGGGTGGCATGGCAGACCCCCTCATCTGGGAATTGTAAGTAATAAGCTTTTCTTTCAAGAACAATTGTCTCTATGTCTGTTACACTACCTGATGAAAATAAATCTTAACAAGCATCTTTTAGCCCTTGTCATCCCACCCCCGACCCCAGCTCTTACAAGAAATTGGAATTAGCAGTTAGCTCCTGCCCGATGTCAGAGTACAGACAGGTCTTGGTGGCAAGGGCAATCATAAACTTTTGGCCACGCTAGAGAAAACTGGTTCTAACCACGTACTAGGTTGGAACTAGTTGTGAAATCACATCGCTTTTACTATTGAAGCACAAACCACACCCTGAAGTCTATCTGCGAGTTCTGAATTAGTCAAGGAACTAGAATTCAAAGGGCTGATATTCGGACCCAACCCTACATTATAACTCAGCAGAAAGTAGTCTTACAAATTAAAAGACTGAGACCCTTTGCTTGGGAGTTGGCGAAAGATACAGCAGAGCCCCCAGAGGACTGCTGGGAAAGATCTGTTGCATGATAATAAAACAATACAAGGCCATATCCCCTGAGTTTTGATTCTACTTGACCCTGACAGAAAAGTATGCTTGAAATGTAAAAAACACTCAAAAAAAGACTTGACTTTTGGAAGGCTGCATCACGTGGTATTGCAGCAGGAAATTGACTTTGATAGGAATACAGCATGGAAATAAGAGAAAGGTATTGAAGGTTGCTGAAATCCCTTGTTCTTGATTGAGTGGCATGTTTTTGAAGTCAACAGCCAGTAGTTAAAACATTAAATAATCATTCTTCACAGTTTGCATTTAAGGAGCAGGAAGCAGAATTGTGTTAATGGCTCTGAAATGACTCCATCTTTTCACATTAAAATGCTTAGTGTTGCCGTGAGGTGACAGAGATGAGTGACTTTGGATTGCAGAGACTTGCAGTAAGAGCACAGTGGACTTCGGGTAAATTGGCTGATAATACTTCATGAGACAATACATTTATTACAGATACACGGAGCACCTGCATGCCGTGAAAGATTTTATTTTGTGGGCACAGCACACACGGTTTGTTTCCTATACTCCATCAAGTCCCTTTCTTTTATCCTTCTAATAGTAGTCACATTTTTTCTTCTGGAAGCTGCTATTGTGTAGCAGCCCCGCAGCCTTGGTGCAAAGGACCCCCACCTCCAGCTGCCTATCCCGAGCAGATAAACTCATCTTCCACGGCACAGGGATTGCCTCAGGGCCCCTGGTTTAAGCCAATCGATGCATGGTTTTTATCCTGGCCAGAGGGTGGTCCAATCCATGTGAAGCTCAGAACTTTGGTCCTAAGCGGCAGGGTGACTCTTCCTGATGTGAATGAGGAGGCCTGCAGTTCTGGTGGTAGAAGACCAAGTCAGTGTGAAGAAGAGAGGAGAGATCCAGGAGGACTGTGGACAAATGGAGCCAGAGCCCTGATGAGACCCGGCCCAGTACCTTCTCTCTAGACTTGCCAGTTTCATGACCCAGTAAACGCCCTTTATCGTTTGCTGGATTGTTTGCTTGTTGATTGATTGGTTGCTTGCTTGTTTGCTTCCTGATGCAGAGGGACAGAAGTATAAAGCTTGCCTTATTTATTCTATTATTCTATCTTTATTTTAGCGGAGGAGGGGCTGAGAGGACCTTGAACAGGGTCCATGCGCAGTGTGGGGCCTGACGTGGGGCTCCATCGCATGGCCCTGAGACCGTGACTGAGCCAAAGTTAAGAGTTGGAGGTGTTAAAGTCCGATTCGACCACTTCCCCAAAAAAGAACCCGGGACGTTTAGGATAATGCAAATCACATTGTGAGGTTTATTTCCAGCTAGCTGGGGTCTAAGCATCTGCCCGACGTAGCGGGTTTCAGCAAGGACCCGACCCTGAATGTAAGGGTCTAGGGGTTTATACGCATTTCAAACAGCAAGCCTGAGTCACACAGTAATTTTCCGCAGTTCTTGCAGTTTCCCACAGTTCACAAGTCAACCGCCCTTAACCTGGTTCAGTAAGATAAAATTCCAGGAAAGAAGCAAGATGCATCCCCTAATCTTGTTTGTCCCGATAAGCCCTATACAGGCCTTGTAAAGGCATAAATCACCAGGGGGTCTTAGAAACGTAGAGGCCTAAATCACCAGGGAGTTTCAGAGCCTGTTATGGTGGCCTTGAGGCTAAGCAGGCCCTAACAGAGACTTAACCACCTGAATCACCCAGGTGCCTGCCCCCCTTTTTTAGAGATAGAGTTTTGTCTTTACCTTTTTCCAGAAATTGGCACTTTTTATTTTAGCTTATTTGTGAAATAACTGGATTTTCTCCCTCACCATTTTCTGGCAGGCAATATTAGCAAGAAAAAGAGTTCTCTTTTTAAAAAATGTATAGATATTTCATTCTGAAGAACCTGACATTCTCCCCCAGGCTCTAGTGAAGGAAACACAAGATGGTATATGTTGCCTCTGAGAGCCAGGAGTAAGAGCATGGGAACGATGAAGAAGAATGTGAAGGGAAAATGACCGAAATCTCCCCTGATTCCTTCTCAAACAGAATGACCCTGCTAGAAGGCTTCCTCTGGGTGTTAAGACATCGTTTTAGGTACAGATAGGAGGAAGTTGGTGCTTGGGGGTAAGACTTGTCTACTGACGGGATTCGGAGTAGTATAAAGATGCTGGAGTAATTAGTGGGGTAGTTCTGCCCGGGGCTTATGTGCACAAAGGACTGAGGACTTTCCCAGGGGAGATCTTATTTTCTGGGAAGCCCAGGAGGCAAACTTGACCTAGTCAGAAAACCCTAAATTTTTAGAGCAGAGAAAGAACTGAGAGTAGAGCCTTAAGTGGACTCACGTGTGGTTCCTGGATGGGAATAGAGGGTGGGGGTAAAAAACGTTGGAAGCTAAAAAGAAAGGAGGAGGAGAGAAAAAGAATGTGACTGGACAGGAGTGATCTACAGTCACTGGCTATGGCCGCTGTCCATAGCAGCTTCAGTTTCTGCTGCTTTTTCCTGGGTAGGCTGTGTTTCTCTAGCCTCCGCAGATAATGGCTGCCACTAGTATGCTGACAATTAGTTTGAAAAAGCACAAACCCCAAACTCCATGACGATAAAAGGAGATCAGATAACAGTAGGGAATGTAGCTAGTAACAGTCACTTGGAATGAAAGGATGCAATTTCATATGAAATTACTAGTTCTTCAAACATTAACAAGATATCAAACTTTTTTCACCAGAAAAATGCAGGGAAAAAGCTTTTATTGCTCTCTTGTGCAAAATAATACCAATTTGATGGATTTGTAGAGGAATACCAATTGGTTCTTATCTCAAAAGAAATTCTGGTGCCAAGGAAAAATCTGTCATATGGGAAATTACTTTGATGCAATAGTAGACTCCTAGCATACTCCAGGCAAGCTGTCCAAGAGGTCATAGCAGCAAGTCTTGCAGACTAAATTGAGATGCTCAAATCATATGGTTTATTGGATCGACATAGAACATATACCCAGTAGCAAGGGAAAAGAGAACTGGGCTAAGTTTACACTTAGGATGGTGTGGAAGGACCACACAACTGAATCCTATGTTTCCATATATCTATCTCTATCTCTATTTCTATCTCTATCATTTATATCTCTATCTCTATTTAGGTAGGCTCCATTCCCATTGTGGAGCCCAGTATGAGGCCCAGTGTGGGGCTTGAACTCACGGCCCTGAGATTGAGACCTGGCTGAGGTCAAGAGTCAGATGCTTAACCCACTGAGCCACCCAGGTGCCCCCAGCTGAAGCCTATGTTACTAGTTGTTTCTATGTCCTCTCTCTACCCTTCTCCTTCTCTCCTTCTTCCTTTTACCCACTGCTGCTTCTTAACTTTGTTGCATTAATTCTTCCGCATGGTGGTGTGGTTCCAAAGACGAGCTGAGTTTGAACAAGCAGACTTAGCAAGCTCAAAGTATCTGGAGTCCACACATTTGTTGGCACAGGGGCAAGGATGCCTGGTCACAGCTGTAGCTCACTCACTTGTTTGCTGGGCAGCTGGGACCTTTATCTCTTGGACAGAGTATATGCCAAACCAGAATGGGGCCCCAGTGGCTGGCCAGTTTAGAGATGATGTATGTCAGTCTGAAGGGGGCTTGGCTTGTACCTTTTGCTTTGGTCCCTGCATCAATTTCTCCTTATGAGTAAACACTCTTGAGTGTTCTTTTAAAAAATCCTATATTTCATTCCTTCTATCTTGAACATGTCTTCCAGAGGGCCAGTGATCTATACTCAACAGCACATCTTTTAAATTTCTTTACATTATGGAAGCCACTTGTCTACTCACTAGGGTTGGTCAGCACATTGTTTGAGTCTTATCCATCCTACCTGCTGTTTCTTGTTGCCTATAGTAGAACTGAATATTCTTAATTAATAGCAAACACACATGACAGAATAAAAGTTTTGCCTGCCTTACACACATCTCACCATCACTTATGTTTCAATGAAAGAAGAGTAAAACAAACTGAAAATATGGTCTATGTCCTTTAGCATCATAGGGATAAGAACACTGCTGCTACCACTATCATCTTTTTTTTTTTTTTTGAGTGTCTGTCGCAGCTAAATGTCTGACATATGTTACCCTGTCCTCACAATGAACCCATGAGGTAGGTATTATAACATGTCTACAGGTAAGACAACCGAGGTTTGAAGAATGAGGATGAGCTCTTAGGGCCAAGTGGTATGGGGAGAGCAGAGCAAGGAAAGGAGCCCCATACTCTGAACCCCAATTCTTCTTCTCATTATTGGACTGGGCTCTTTTCTTCCCAGCCCTTTCTCGGGGGCCCCCTGGCATTCTCTCCCATAGTGCCCCTTTCCCATTCCCTGCCCCCAACTCTGTGAGTGTTTTACCTCCTGCGGGGACCTCCAGAATGACTTCTGCTTGTGCTTATTTCAAATAATAATGTGGCATTAAAATTTAGGCCACATATAAAACAGTTAAAGATTATTAATAATTTAAAAATAAATCAAAGAGCTGCATGGTGCATTTGGTCACATTATAAACATAAGTGGATTGAGAAAGCAATGTGTCAGAAGGAAAGGCCAAATTGTTTAGCTAGCAAAGAAAAATGTAGCTGGAGAGAGGCAGCATTATATTCATGGAGGATGGCATTCATGTGAAGAACAGAAGAGCTGTACTTCCCTGGTATTATTATGAGTCAGTTACTGTACATATATTATTTTAAATGAATACCACACTCTGAAAGCTGCATAGACAGGAAAGTGAGGTGCAGGTGCCAAGTCCCCCAGCTGAGCAGCAGTGGAGCTGGTTTTTTTGTTTTGTTTTGTTTTAAAATTTTATTTATTTATTTGACAGAAATACAGCTAGAGAGGAAACACAAGCAGGGGGGGTGAGAGAGGGAGAAGCAGGCTTCCCGCCGAGCAGGCAGCCCGATGTGGGACTCGATCCCGAGTCTCCGGGATCATGACCTGAGCCGAAGGCAGTCGCTTAACCAACTGAGCCACCCAGACGCCCCTGGAGCTGGGTTTTGATCTCAGTTTGTCCCTGCTCTTTCCCCCACAAACCTATACAAGATGGTGGACATGGAAGAAAGAAAGTGGTGGTTAAACGTGAAGTTGGAGGTCAGAGTACCTTTCTGTTTGTTTCGTGGAAGAAACAATGGAAGCCTCTGAAAATGGAATATATGAAATCAGAATTGTAAGTCACCTACTATGAGGGACAGTGCTTTTGGATAAATGAAAAGGAAGCAACCTTTGCTTATCCAAGTTTATCCAAGTTCAGTATATGTAGCATACTTTGTATCCCTGAAATGTTTCAAGATACGCGCATGTGTGTGTGTGTGTGTGTGTGTGTGTGTAGTGGCTTACAAAGGAGCTTCAAAATATAAATCTTAATTTCTTTCAATCCATGGACATCACATTTTGTACAAAATAAATGTAAAGTGTCATAAAACTTGACAACCAGCAGATGGAAACCTTTCATCAGTTGGACCTATCGTCAATCCTTCCAGATCTTTAACTACTCAGATTGAATTCAGTGGGAGTTTTTTTTTCCCTATTTTTTCCTTTCTTGACTTCAATCACATTTTCCCCCCTGACTGTGATACCTTGGTTTAACTTCTGATGGCTAGGACGGTTGCAGGAACCGATATCTCCATAATGTAGCTGTGCTTGACAAGCTGAAGTTAAATAAAAACATATCTGACACTTTCTAAATGTAACCACATTAGTAAATTGCATTCTTCCATGGGTTACAAAGTAAGTTACTGGCAGAATGGGGTAGTAACTGTGGTAGAGACATGGAGGAGAGCTGTTGTGAATTTGCCTCCATGGAATACTAATTCTGCATCTCATTTCCATCAAAGAAAATGCCCTACATACCTCTCTAAAGCAAAATCACCATTTTAGCAGCAATCTTTAATTGGTTTATGTAATTGGTCAACATATTTAATTACATGGAGTACCTTTTCCAGCTAAAATATGTTGAAGAGTTCATCAGGAAATTACATGACTTAAAATTTGAGTTTTGGATCACCTGGATGGCTCAGTCAATTAAGTGTCCGACTCTTGATCTCAACTCAGGTCTTGATCTCAGGGTTGTGAGTTCAAGCCCCTAGTTAAACACAAGCATGTACCCTTGAAATTTAGTGGCTATAGTGGAAAACTAATGCTACTTTCAAAATTTCAGGGTAAAAGAATCATTTTTGACTTTTGATTATTTATGTGTTTGGGGATGGAACTGCACCAGAACTATTTTCTGAGGAAAGTGAGGCTCTGCCGATGGGAACTCCGGTGGCCCATGACTAGGTGGATCTCCATAAAGAGCATGAGTCCTTGTAGGCATTTGGATTTTCATAAGATAACACCCTTATCCTTTTCTGCTTGTTAAATCTTACTGGACTGTTCTTGCCAGGAACAATGACTACAAAATCCTGGGGACCATGAGCCCACAGATTCCCCTAGTATTCTGGTGTCTGGTGTCTGGGCCTGAATCAAGTCAAATCATGAGGGACCACAGGGTGTTGTCACTTGTGGAGTTGCACACTCTTGAATTCTGTGTTCCTGCATCTTGTTGGGATATTAAAGTGCCAGGGGATGGCAACTGCTGAATTTATACCTCACCAGCAAGGCTTTTCCTTCCATCTTGCATAAAACTTATTTTGCTTTTCTGGTGTTGGTGTCAGTAGTAGAAACTAGGGGGTTTTGCCTTGTGATCTCTTGGTCTGGGTGGCTACCCTCTGATTGGGACTCTCCCCTGACTGGTAATGTACAATGGGGTGGGTTAGTGACAGTGGACTGTTTGTGGGACAGTGGCCCATCACTTTCTCAATACCGGCTCAAGGGTCTTTCCTTCTAGATGTTGCCTAGTTTCCTGAATGTCTTCTCCCACAATCTTCCTCCTGATTTCCTCTGCCATCCTTATCGCTTGGTGCTGCCACCTTTCTCCACAGAACAACATACTTTCACTCAGGATAACATAATTCTGGTCCTATGTCCTTTTTCTTTCTTGGATTTCTCCTGAATCTTAACAGTCTCTCTATTCACATTAGCATCTACTGATTTCTCAAGAGGGAAGGCTGAACAGTAGTCTCAGGTCAGGAGTGGAGGAGGAGGAAGTGGATGCTTCCATTCTATTGGAAGTATCTAAAATCAAAGACATCTTACCATCAATCTTAAATACTCATCTTGTACAGATGTGATTTCAGTATTCACTTTGAGTTGAGCTGAACCAAGCCCAGTTCAGTCTAGACTCAATTCCAGTCTTGAGGGAAGATTATACTTTCATATATTTTTTTTTCCGTCCACATCTCAGATTTACATATCTTGAAACCAGTTGATCATATACTTTGGGGGATTTCTCCAAGATTTCCATAGAGAAGATGATAAAACTTTATTAAGAGATGTAAAAGAAAGAAGTTGCTGTGACTGATGTCATAGAGGTTACTGCCTATGTTCTCCTTTAGGATTTTGATAGGTTTCTGCCTCATGTTGAGGTCTCTCATCCATTTCAAGTTTATTTTTTAAAAGATTTTATTTATTTATTTGACACAGAGAGATCACAAATAGGCAGAGAGGCAGGCAGAGAGAGGGGAAGCAGGCTCCCCACTGAGCAGAGAGCCCGACGTGGGACTTGATCCTAGGACCCTGAGATCATAACCTGAGCTGAAAGGCAGAGGCTTAACCCTCTGAGCCACCCAGGTGCCCTTCAAGTTTATTTTTGTCTGTGGACTTCATTCTTCTATATGTAGTTGTCCAATTTTCCTAGTACCATTTATTGAAGAGGCTATCTTTTTTCCACTGGATATTTTTTCCTGCTTTGTTGAAGATTATTTGGCCATAGAATTGAGGGTCCATATCTGGACTCTACTCTGTTCCATTGATCTATGAGTCTGTTTTTGTGTCAGTACCATGCTGTCTTGGTGATCACAGCTTTGTAATATAGCTTGAAATCAGGCAACATGATGCCCCCAGCTTTGTTTTTTCTTTTTCAACATTTCCTAGCAATTATGCTGAGAGAAATAAGCCAAGCAGAGCAAGTCATTTATGTTTTCACTTACTTGTAGAGCATAAGGAGTAACATGGAGGACATTAGGAGAAGGAAAGGGAATGTAAATTGGGGTAAATCAGAGGGGGAGATGAAGCATGAAAGACTGTGGGCTTTGAGAAACAAACTGAGGGTTTTGGAAGGGAGGGGGGTGGGGAGGATTGGTGAGCCTGGTGGTGGGTATTAAGGAGGGCACATATTGCATGGAGCACTGGGTGTGTGCATAAACAATGAATCTTCGAACACTGAAAAAATAAAATAAATTATTTAGAAAAATAAAAAAAGGAAAACAAATTTTATAAGGCACATTGATATGAAGATACAACTATCTTGTTACAGCAAGAAGGACATATAAAAGACTACATAAGCCTCTGACATATAAAAGTACAGTTTGATTCTGGATATAAAAACAAATATTTAAGCTGGCAAAAAAAAAGAGATGTAAAAGAAGACTTGAATAAATGGAAAGACTTACCATGTTTATGGGAAGGAGGACAGCATCATAAAGATACCAGTACCTCGTAACTTGAATTATAGATTCAAAGCAAACTATAGTCAAAATCATGGAACTTGCTAAGCTAATTTTACAATTTATGTGGGAGAGAAAGGATCAAAATTAGCCAAGATACTTCTGAAGTATCAGGTATGAGCACTTAATGGAAAGGTATGATTAAAGCAGTGAGGTGATAACATAGGGAGAGGCATGGGGTAGATATTTACGTAGTATCAAGTACCTCCAATGTTTATTGATTAGATATTATTATAAGCTCAAAATACTTATTATATAAATTTATAAGAGAAATTTGACAGACACCAAATTAATCAGTTAATACAAGTTAATATGAAGCATCATGCTCCTCTATACAGGATGTACTGATGAGGACCCAGAACCACTTCTGTGGTCTTCTGGCCTCAAAATACATAACCTAGAGGTGAATACGCGAGGAAATACCAGACAAATCCAAAATGAGGGACAGCCTACAAATTACCTGGCCTATACTTCTCAGAAATGTCAAGGTCGTGAAAGACAGGTGACGGAGGAACTGTTCCAAATTGGAAGCCAAAGGGAATGACAACTACATGCAGCGTGAAAGAAACTATTGAGACAACTATTAAGATTTGAATGGAGTATGTGCATTCAGGAGTGCTGGTATAGAATGCTGTTCTATCTGTTTCAGTGGCTGTATTTTGCTGTGTAGGAGACACCCTTTGTTTTTAAGAAATACTAAAGTATTGATTTAATAAACGGTGTCATATTTGAAAGTAACAAGCAGGAATGCTTCAGAGATAAAGATCACACATGCACACATATAGGAGGACAGAAAGAGAGGAAAATGTGATAGAATATTAACAGCTATGGAGTAGAGGAAGGTTATGTATAGAAATGCTTTGTATTTTTCCATCAACTTTTCTGTGAGTTTAAGTTATTTTAAAATAAAGAATTAAAGTATACATTGGGAGCTCCTGTAAATACAAAGAAAAGCACATGTGATGTAAGAATGGAGGAAAACACGAACAGACATTGCACCCAAGAGTATTTCTGCGGGTCGAGGGGATGACAGCCGGAGTCTGGGAGACGTGCATGCGCACTGGCCTGCATCCCAGATGTCAGGTGGTCGTTGGGTCCTACCCCTGTACAAAGGGGCCAAGGTGCCATGCCGGGGGGCAGAGAGTGGAGGTGCAGTCTTTTAAAAAATACAACAGGGGCGCCTGGGTGGCTCAGTGGGTTAGATGTCTGCCGCTCGGTGCTCACTACTCGTCCCTGCTCGAGGGGAGTCTGCTTCTCCCCTACCCCTCACCCCATTCCTGCTCATGCTCTCTCTCTCAAATAAATAAGTAAAATCTTAAAATAATAATAATAAAAAGAGGACAACATAAAAATACCTGGAAAAGAGCTCTGGCCTCCCATGCAAAGGGGCAGAGAGAATGGGGACAGTCATCACTGTAGATGTCGGGAGGTGAACTGAAATTACAGTCCACTGTGGTCTGGCTGGCAGAGACCCCGCACAGTGCAGACCAGACGTTGTCACTGGTCCTGCTGCCCGTCTGGAAGGTGACGAAAAGAGGGACCTTACGACGTCATGGTTCTGTCAGTAGGTGACCCGGGTGCAGGGAACTTACCTGAGTCGGCTGCTGTGAAACACTGAAGGAACGAGAAAACTGGAAGGGCCTCGTGGCTGCTCTCCGTGTTGGCCCTGTAGCTCTTTGGCTGCTGACATTAGGTGTGGGGAAGCAAAGTTTCAACACACCCACCTGCTAAAGACAAAGTGGTGGGTAGTCATTACAGCGGCTCCGAGGAGCGTGTGGGGAGGGACGACCTCATCCGCAGGAGCCAATGGCCTGGAACCTTCACCTTTGAGTTTGCTTTTGGGACTGTTGAGGCACCGAGTGGCAAGGACGGTGCTGACCAGGGAAGGCCCCGCTCGTTCTTAAAGATTAAGGCCAAAAACTTTGATAATGAATTAGAGAAACGGGCCGTTTATAATCGTCGTCAGCGGGCTTGCTTTCAGCAAAACGGGCAGTTCGTGCGCAGAGAAGCCACCGGCCTCATTGCAGTCTGGTGGGCAGCGGCAGCCTCTGAGAGCTTGGGCTCCTGCATGCGGGTCCCCGCGGTCCTCAGCCTTGAGTGCAGAGTCAGTGGCACTTAGCACACAACTGATGGTGACTTTGTTTCGCCCTGGTTTCCCCATTTGTGTGTGTGCCAAAATGCATTCTTTGCAACTGTTCACTGTTGATGTAGCTTCTCCGATATGCGAACAGTGAACCCATTGGACACAGCAAGGAAGAAAAGCTAAAAGCAAAGAGTTAAGAAGCTTGTGATTTTGTCCCATTTGTTAATCGTGAATTGTTAATGTGCTATCAAAAAATACCAATGGAAAAAAAAGAGCATATTTACATGGCCACTAAAGCCAGGATGACTTAATCTGGCATCCTGCGTGGTGCTGATCAAGACCACAGTAAGGTGCCATTTTGTATGTTTAACTGCTCAAAATTAAAGATCTGGGACTATCAAGGATTTAGTTTCAAATGATCCATTATAAATTTCTGGAGGCAGTGTGATTTATGGCTGTCACTCCACACAAGAGCTTGGCATTGTCTCCAAATGTTGAATACTTACATACACCATGACCCAGCAATTCCACTTTAGGTATGTAGCCAAGAAAATTAATAGATGTTCATTGGGGAATGTGTAGGACATGCTCATGGCACTACTACTTACAGCAGAAAAAACCTGGAAGGACCTAAATGCTCAGCAGTGGAAGAGTGGGCAAATGAATTATAGGACATCTGCACCATAGATAAATGTAGCAATGTAATATGAAATGAAGAGGCCATCCCCCAATCACATACAGCAGGATACCATTTTTGCAAAGTGAAAATAATTAAAATTTAAAAATGGTGACTACGTAGTCAGTTCACAAAATTGTGTTAAAGAATGCAAGAGGATGGTAGATACACAGAATGTGTTTTTATAGTTGTAGGTAACACTTTGTCTTAGAGGTGAATTAATGTTTCTGTTTTCAGACAACAAAAACTTTTGGTAACCTTTCATTAAAAGGCTCTTCTGGCCTTTATTCTTCAAGTTCTTAAAGTCTTAGGGTTCAGCCTTATCTATGGTATCCATGAAACAGATTTGGCCAGTAGTTTATTGCAGTGGACAAAATAAATGTTATACACATAATAGTCTTCACGAAGGCAGAAATTTTTGTCTTTTGTATTTATTATTGCATCTCAAGGGTCTAGAACAGTAGCTGGCGCATAGAAGACAATCAAATAATATTTCCCAATAAGTAATAATAATGAATGAAAACTTTTCCCATGTTGCAGGGTGATAGTGCAGTAACATAAAGTTTCCAGTGGGTGGAGCCCATGTTGCATTTTGTATATGACAGAAGACTTTTTTTTTTTTTTACATTTTTATTTGTTTTATTTTTTTTTTT